>JAOTAV010073442.1:0-13245 GCA_026546445.1 Cyclargus thomasi | reverse complement strand
GGGATTCGAACCCGAGGGTTCGAATCCCGCCGACGGAGCAAAAGTTTTTCAATGTTCCTGGATCTTGGATGTGTATTAAAAATATCGTCGGTTAACAGGCAATATGTCGTATACCACATTAACTTTACACAATAGAGAAAAAAGTGTTTAAAAATAATTCTACTTCAACTAGAATTTATGTTATAATTTTTTCTCACTTTATTACTAGTAAAGAGTACTTTGACGTATAAAATCCATTGATAGGTACGTTAGTATAGGTGGGTACATGTGTGGCTTGTGATGTATTACTTCATAATATTATGAAATTAGGTTATAAACTATTAGTGGTATGTAAGCTTTTGTATTGTACATTTCTAGTTAAAATTTGCGATTGTATTATATTATTTTCTAAAATCCCTGTACATACATAATATGATAAAGAAGTATATTTAAGTACTTAAAATAAATAAAACAATCATTAGTTGAAGAAAACTTATTATAACGGCACAAAACAGCTTTACAACTTTAGTTAAAAATGAAACAACTAAATTTTGGGTAAAGAACGAGTATAATACTCATTTACAGTATTGTACAGTATTCGAGAGACATAGAATATTGTATAAATATAATATTGATGTGCGTGAGGTGGGAATATGCAACAGCGTTCATGCTTTTCCTATGTCTAAGGTGTCTAAAATTTTGTACAAGTTAGTTAAGTTAGGCATTAAGTTTAGATCATAAATAATTTTGTGTTCCTATGAGTGTCCCTCTTTTAAAAAAAGTATTGTCTATTAATTACTCTGAATGATGAATCTGATCATAAAAATCTTGAACATCTCTCGGCAGTGCAACCTTTAGCCCCTGGAGATGCTTGCACTTGTCAGTGGGTATGTTTAACCGTGTAATGTGCATTTGAGGCCAATCTTAAGTCTCAATTTGTTCTGGTCTTCGAGGAAGATCTATTAAATCACCGTCGTAATCGATTTTTACCAAGATTTTTCCTTTAATAGGATCATATTGCAATCTTGTCTGTAACGCGTGGGACCCGGCCGAGTATCTTTGAAAATCTGCTGCTGCATAATTTTTAAAGAGCAAATAATCAAGAACCTTAACATTGTATGGTTGTGGTTTGGTGCGAGCTTCCTTGGTTATTTTTACATAGTCGCTCGGAATGTGTACTTCGCGGTTTTTAGTTTTCGTTCTATGCATGCATAAACCGAGTCACACTCCATCTGGGTTTAACCAACCACAAGGTATTTTTGTTCTATGTGTATATTATTTTTAATAACGTAATCTAACAACATCTTTGCTATTGTCGCTTTTCTGTTCTGTGCCGTGCTTGCATTCGAGTAAATAATATTTTTTTTATTCTCATCACTACTGCATTTGACGCCGATAGATCTGTGTCAGACTCGTTGAACCAATAACATCTAGCTGCTAGCATGATGTGTACTGAGATTATAAATGGTGAAATTGTGCCAACAAGGTTTAGTTTTGTGAATAATATCAACTGCAATTTAGAAACGGCGCTAATTTAACTGATTTTTTCTTTTCTCGCTCTTTCTTTGTTTGAAATATCCACGTTGTATGTTTCTTCTAGGTTCCTATTTGTCTAAGCCTCGCAAGTATCGCACTTATCCTTTGTTATTGGAAAAATATAAATATTTTTTGTATGTATAATTTGGTCAAACAACACAGCCTTACTTAAAATCTAATTAGGCTATAGGAACAAGAATTTCCTAAATCACAATATATCACAATAATGTTAAAATGTCTTATTGATAGTAAGGGTAATTTAAATTGCTTTAAGTGCATTATTAAGGATATTCCCATTTCTTATTTGGGGTTATTCTATTGGCTTGCCATAGTGCTTGGAAAAATTATCCGAACCCCTCCAGTTCCCTCGTTTTAGAATGTTATCTGACGGAACTAGGTTTTGGAAATCATTCGAAGCTGCCGCTGCTCTGATGGAACCCGGGCTACAGTTAATACCTAAATCTTTAAAAAGACCTTTTAACCATCCCGCAATAATTGCTTTCGAACCCGCCTTTACTTCACCTCGAGAGGTAATGTATAAGCTTTCCAAGCCATTTCGAGCCTTTCTTCTATGATCTGGTCCACTAATTGGACAATTGACCCATTTTACTAAGCTGAATCTTGGATCCCCTGAACATGTCAGAAACCAACCGGCGATTTTTTGCGTTACCTAATTTCGAACCGAACTTAAGCCAAAAAGTTATTGAAGAGTCAGTCCGCTCACAGTGCTGCTCGTCGATGCTTAAGAGTGTCAAATCATGAATTCGACGACCCGATGCTAGCAAAAGATGTAATGCCACGTGCCGAGACACTTGAAAAATACTTTTTCCATCTGGAGAATGTGACCTCAACCATCGCGTCGGGTCGCACAGAGTTATGATAACAGATTTGTGAACGAGAATTGTTGGATAAGCAAGCCTTTTCATTCGATGAAGATAACCTATATAAGTAGCTACTTGCTAGGGACGTGGGTTCCACTGCTTCTGTGTTGACTAATAGGTGCGCCAAGTAGAATCTCGCCAAGCCGATTGAAATAATTTTACATCGTCTGGATTTAGACATCTAACTAGACTACTTCACCCTGTATCCTCTAAACCTCTAAAAATAGATCTTGCACTTTCGTTGGTGGGTGACCGGTTAATTGATCAGATTCATGCTGACGTGGAGCTCCGGGGCCTCCAGTGCCCGGTTTTTGAGATCCCCTCCCCAGAAGACCTTTCCCTATCGTTATAATATATATTCTATTAGAAGGGGAGGAGGAAACAGCCACGCTGGTAGCTGTTGATCTATCGATAAGCAATCCGCTATCGAATTGTAGCGGCCGGGAAGATAAAAAACCTGAATTTCGACGATCAGTTTTGCTGCCAGCAACAAAATGTTCTTCGGTGCCTCCAGGAGTACTACAGACCGGGTACCTCCTGATTCCTTTAGGTATGCGATCACGAATTTGTTGCCGGACTGAATCATAAGAGATTGGCCTTACATTAAGTCCTGAAATTTTGTTAAAGCCCTGTTGACATCTAAGAACTCCATCCTGTTTATGTGCCAGCGGGATTGTTGCTTTGTCCACAGGCACGCAAGATGAAGATTGCTGAGCTGAACTCCACATTGAAAGCATTTGTAGTTACAAAGATTGTTGGGTGTGGAACAAAAATCTTTCCCACCTTTCCTAGGTTCTGGATCCACGAAACACAGTCCTCGAGCGCGGGCTTTTACAAGCTTATTTTTTTAGCATTATTTATTAGCAATATGTAAAAACATACAAAAATACAAATCTTTCCTCTTTATTAATAGTGTATGATGTAGGATAACTTCAATCTAGTCTTTACCTTCCTGTATAAAAAACTTTGGTCACAAAACATTAAAACTGTGTTGTTGCTGATTAGTCTTGCGTAGTTCGTGAAACAAACTAGTTCGGAAGAGCAATCTTAAGGGGCCTTATCTTGACGGGCCTGCAAACTAATTCACGCAGTTTATTCATAATATGAACAAACTGCGTAAACTAGTTTGCAGGCCCGTCACTCTTTAGTTTGTGCCAAGAATGTACTAAATATCTACCAATTTAGTAGATACATACAAATTATCTAATTCCAAACATTAAAAGTTCATTATTTATAAAAAGGCATTGTCATCGTGTTAAGAAGTTAACTTACTAGTTATATTTGTATATTATTTCAAAGCACTTGAGCAGTTACACTGATGTCTTTTTTCTTTATTTTATCTGGTTATACATAATCTGCCGTTACTTCAAGTATTGTATTCAAATTGCTTTCCAAATCATAAATAAATTGTATATCTTTCTATTTTGATGTTTTATATCCTGAAACAAGCGAGGTAGATCACAAAAATACAGTCAAACTATACCCAGCAATGATAATAATCCTGCCATTTGAAAGTAAAACATTAATTACTAAGCGGAACTATAAAAATAATTAAAACAGTTATTTAATTATTTTTATAGCCTTATAGCTTAATAAAATTCTATTGCAGATAAGAGACTATAAAATAATAATACAAGCCGACTTTCGCATTAAAATATTAGTTTGGAAGTGTACAAGTTAAATTTGTTCAAACCTGCTAAAATACCTAACGCTTATTACTATACAAGAAATGAGGATTAAATGCTTCCCCAATGGAACATTTTCTAAATTTTAGTTCGCAAATCTATACTAGGTGGCGGAACAATAGACACCTCTAGATTTTCTATTGGTTCTGATCTGATCTGAAATTAGCTACTATTGGTTCCCTATTGCTCTGAAACTTCATAATGACAGCGTAAGTCATGTTCCTTAAAAATATATCAATGTACTGTCCAGAGTACCATAAATTACAGTCATCTTTTTATTGGACATAAAACTTAGGCCAATGTAATGATATTAGTATAACAACACTCTGGCAAATATGACAATTGTCAAACTGACAATTGACTTTTGGCGGCCATGGCACTTTGACACTTCTTTGAGTCATCTGTGATGCTGGATTTTCGTTCTTTTTCCCCAAATTTTATCATCAGAATTTATTTATTAACCAGTATTTAACTTTATTAACCATATATTATAAAATATTAAATTTATTAACCAGTAATAAGCCTTTTGTACGCACTGCCACTACACTTGAATGTATTTAAATTTAAAAGTCCGATATAGCATAACAATGCAATGCTTTTTGGTTGCTTAATTATTTAGTATATTAATAATGTAAAAAAATTCAATTTTTATAATACTATATATATATTTTTTATAATACTATAAATTAGATTGTGAAAGGAGTTTTGGCGGGGATTTCAGAGAGTGACGTTGTGTCTTTTGTATTTTTTGTTGAATTTGTGTTATTTCAGTGTTTAATGTGTGATAATGTTAGAATATCGAATATTAAACATTCGTTGTCATGCATAAGTGTGGACAAGTGATACAATTTTAAGAAACGCGCTGTTTTGTTTTCCCCTCCAAAACTCCGTCCGAAGTTTTAGTAAAGCTTCTACTAGACTCTGACTGCATTAACGTTTTATCTTTACTCTGACTAGACTTTACAAAATTTATGTAACCTTGCTAAAAACCATTGCCTTGGAACAAGAAAATTGGTTTTCTGTCTTTACTTGACACTGGCCATGGACCATGGTTATAGCGGTAGCGCCATATAAATAAATAAAAAAAAATGACAAAAAAAAAGTTCAACTGTCAAACTCAGTTGTCAAATCTATTTCGCTGAAGACGTTAAAATTTAAGCATCATGGAAAACCAATTACTTTCTAAAACTGGAAAAAATATGATAACACTCACGTGTAAGTAGACGCTTTGCTTTACTTTTAGCTAAAATTCATAAAACGTTGAAGTGTCCGATTTTAATGCTAGTACAAAAGTTACAAATGTCTCAGGGTATTGCGTTCACGCACCTACTATAGTCAAAACGTATTTCAAGCACAACCCATGTTGGTTAAAATTTTGTTGCATTTTTTTGGGAATCATTAAGCCTTCTACAAGGATCCCGACCGTCTACTGCTACTGCGGAAAGTACACCCCAGTCTCATTACCTAGTCAATTGACCTTGATGAATAAATGTAAAAAAACAACAACATGTCACAAAACAGCAACAGTAAACTAGCTAAAATATCGATGATTATATCGGTAACAGTTAGCTATCATTCTTTTGCTGTTTTCGGGAATTTTGTTAAGGTTTTTTTACATTTCTTTATAAAGGTAAAATGTCTAATTGATGTGACCATGTTGTAAATACTTCATTCGAATTTATGATTTGCATTTTAGAAGATATTTTTCAAGTAATAGATAAATTCTGCCAGTGTTTCAATAGCTTTTATAAAAGAAATGTAAGTGATATTGCTACTGCTTATTGTGCTTCAACAAAAGTTTTGTTCTATCAATTATTTTTTTCTATATAATATGCTTTTGTTCTACTTTCTTAACCTATTTATCTTATACTTTAATAGGCAGGTAACTTTGTTAAAAGTCTATTTTTTGAGGCTGGGTTCGCTCCATTGAGTTTTTGGGTTAACTAAATGCATTGTGAGTAGGCTTGCACAGCTTTTAGGGTTGCTAGAGCACTGGTTTCCAAGAAGTGGTCCAAATTAAGCACTTATATTAGGCCATAGTAGTTTCTGTTCACTAGATGAGAATATACAAAACAGTCCTAACAAGGATAGGCATCCTAGCACTGAGAAAAGCTGTTATTAACTGTACATGTCTAAAGTAGGCTAAAGCTAATGGGCAAATTAGCTGTTTTTGATGTTTTGATTATAATATTGATGCTGTGGATTCGACGTCCCTTAACATGTTTATAAAACAATAAATATGTCAAGTAGAACAGCCTGACTGTAAAGCACCTATTTCTTGTAATGGTTGCCTTACAGACTGGCAGTTTAGAATTGATTCTATCAAAGGAAATAAAGGAGCCATATAGATCCATTTTTTGAAGCTGGGTTCCTTTCACTGAGTTTGTGTGTTTACTCTTTGCATTTCATGTTGGCTTTCAAAGTTGTTAGAATTACTAGCAGGGCATGCAGAACTGGGTCTCATTCCAGATTTTTTGTACCCAGTTCTAGTGACCTTAAGAACCGGTTTTACTCGGATCCAAGTAACCTTTTATTTTGAGTTTTTGTATATAAAGTCAATAGTTATTGATTTTAATTGTGTGTCTGGCTGCCTGTTACCTCGTCATGCCTAAACCGCTTAACAGATTTTACATTACAGTGAAATTTGAGTTCCGGGGAAGTTGTTTAGTGGCACAAATTTTGCTTCCAAGACTTCACCCCATACAAATTAGACAAAAAAAGCCAAAACTTTTATAATTAGCTGTTCTCACTGACACCTTTGATAGAATTTATCTCTTGGTAGTTACAATAAGATCTCATACCAAGAAATAAAAATTTTGGATCATAATAAAATGTATTAATTTAAAAACAATCATATTGTACAGCCAAACAATTTAAATTTATCTCCAATACTCCCACAAAATTTTATACTCAAAAAAAATTGGCTGTATTTTTGTAAAAAGAAAACTAAACAATATTTCAACCCTCAAATGTTCAAATTGATTTGTTGGCAGAGCTTTTGCTAAAATATCTGCTAATTGTTCAGAACTTTGCACATATTGAATAACGATAAACTTTTGTTGTAATTTCTCTAATCAAATTAAATTTCCCATCAATATGTTTTGTTTTTTTTTCATGATACACAGGATTATTGATTAATTTTTAAGTACTCTGGGTATCAATACACAAACAAGTACAATTTTTATTGATATCAATAGCTTTAAAAACTCTCTTAACCACAATAAATTTTTGGTGTCTTCACATCCTGCCATAAATTCAGCTTCAGTTGTTGACAGGGCAATACAAGACTGTTTTTGACTTGCCCAAGATATAGGGCCACCGCATAAAATATAACCAGTGGTTGACTTTCTTGTATCCAAATCCCCAGCAAAACTTTCTTGAGTTTGATTGATTGATTGTATCCAATTAAATCAACATGACCTTGATATTTTATACATATATCCTTTGTTTTCTTATAATATCCAATGGCTTCTCTGTAAGGAAAATAAAGACTGCATGTTATTTACATTTTTAGTAATTTGGACATTAACAACAGATGTTTTTACATGGGTGAGCTGTACTCATATTAATTTGATTAATTGGTCAATCCAAAAACTAATAAATGACCTTAACTGTAACTCTTTCATGCCAAATTCATGTTTCAGATAACTAAAAATAATATAGTCTAAAACTTTTCTAGACTGAGACTTTTTTAAAGCATCATCTACATACAGTATTGACGAAGCCTTAATACCATTAAAATTTTCTGCAAGCACACATTTTGTTTGCCTGCGACAGAATAAAACTTTATTACAAAGTTTGTAAATTTTTATTATAACGGGAAGCTTGCTTTAAAGCTTATAGGGATTTATTGAGTTTACAAACTTTATTTTTAGATGCATCAACCCCATCTGGGATTTTCATATGTATGTCCTCATCCAGCTCTCCATACAAGAAAGCTGTTTTGGCATCCAGCTGTGTTACTTCCCAGTTGTGTTCTGTTTTTCAAAATATTTCCATGTATTGTTAGAAATATGAGCTTTCAAATCTGATTTTATAATATCTCCTGTCCTCGAGCCATAACTTGCTTTCCTTACTGTTTACTGCTTCATCGTAAGTCACTGGTACATTGAACTCTATCAAATTCACCTAAGTGTTATATTTCTCCGTGATCCAAAGTCAAATTAGAATCAAATGAATCGGGAAAAATTACTGTAGATGGCTAATATGTGTAATTCTGTTCATCAGTTGCACTATGTATACCTGTCATCACTACAATCCGGAGTAATATTCTAATCACTCATATACGTCTCTGTGCTATCTCTGTCCTCTTTGTCATTATTATAAATTGAGTTAATGAAAAATTAAACTTTTATTCTTAAACTATAAGAACATTCTCCTTGAGATCAATAGGTGACTGACTAAATTATATTATATTAAAAAAATATATTTTTAGTAGTAAAACACAATTAAATTAAATTTCTACACGATGTTCTGGACATGCAGGTCTTTTGCATTTTGAACAAAAAAATCTTCACTTGTAATTTTTGCGAGGACACAATGCACAATGCACGAGCTTGTTTTTTTTAATTTGGTGGGGGGTTCACCGGACGGAACGTCTTCAGGGACATTAGACTTACAGATACAGAATAGCAAATTTGACTCCAGACGTCGTTTCATGTGAGGCTCTGCTAACTGCAATGATAGTTTTTTTTTAATTTGCTTCTTAATTTGTTGGTTAGAATGTTCGGAAGCTTAGCGCCTGTATATAGAATCAGAGTTTATTCCGGCTTGGTCTAACATACCAAAGAAGAACCTAAGAGGCCAGCGTCGAGTAATTGTGCATCATTTTCAAGGTATCAACACCTTTGTCGCATTATAGTCATCGATTGTAACTAGCTTCTGCGTAACGGAATTGATCTCTTCCTTATTGTGCATAGTTGACAGCAGTATCACCAACTTGTTGAGCTTTGGAGTGAAGAAGACTAACGTGATCTCGCGATCAAATGCAAACTGGGATGATTAAGCAGATTTCGATTTATTGGGTAAGAATGGTGGGTGATAATTCACGTTTATTCTGAAGTTTATTATGTTACGTTTACGTTTATTCTAAAGTTTATTATAAAGTCCCAATACACGTCAGTTGATATTCCTTCAATAATTGGTCTGCAAGTGGCACAGAGGTAAACCAATTATCAAAGGTTTTATTTCGTTCAGAACCATTGATACTCTTAGTCAACTTTGTGACATAATCTGCAGCCGTCTTTGCCTCAGTTCCTTTGCCTATGTAAGAAATTGCATCAAACATATAATACGTCTTAGCATCACATGTGGCTACAATTTTCATACCGTATTTATCCGGATTCGAAGATATATAAACATATAGAAAGTGACAATTCCCCTGAAATCCTAACAACTGCTTATCAAGTGGCGTAACAACCAGGTTAATACGCTTTCTTACAACTGTCTATTAAAATCTTCCAGGCTTCCCGTATGGGTGCAAATTTATCCTCTTTATCACGGCTATCATCAAATCTTAGGCAATGTAGAAGAAAATTAAATCGACTTTCGGATATTCTTGACTCGGCGCCAGCGAGTACCCCTGTTTATAACAGGGGTACTCGTTGGCGCCCACATTTCAGTTGTACTTTTCCTGCTATCTTTGCTTACTGCAGCATAAAATAGTAAAAATATGAGTGCCTCTATCTCCATTTTGTCCGTTTTATGAGTAAAACGTTGATCTTTACACTCTCTGTTTAATTCGGTCAGGTTATTTGTCTCTGGGAATAGTCCTAAAAAAGAAGTTATATTTATATAAATAATAAAATTAAAAAAATATATCTTAAGTAGATAAAATTATTAACTAAAACTTGCCTGGAAACAGAACTCATATATGAGCAATAGATGGGACTGCATGTTTTTCAATTAAATGCTGAGGGATCAAAAATGCAAGAGATTTTAATCTTTGCTTCTCTTCAAAACAAAAACGTTGCTTTGTCCTTAAACTGTCCATATAAAAGAGAATGGATTTTTCTTTAAACTGTTTATTTCCATTTCATAGGTTCCGGCCATAAAACCTGGTTTCAGTAATAGGAATTGAACTTTGCCACCAAGGTGCACTTCTTCAATTGGTAGATGATTTATTTTATTTTCATGATCTAAACTCAAAATTTTGTTCTCTAAGTCCAGGCTTTTATCCCTGCTATTGTTTTTTTCACCATCTGTCAACTGCAGTATATCAGGTTTAATAAAACATTCCATTATAGTTTTGTATATTGTGAAAATCCTCTCATATAATAAATAAAGTTTGGAACTTTCTGAGTTAATATCATGGAAATAGGGCAAAACAAAATCCAAAAAATTTAAGATAGCTCTGTTAAAGCATCCATAGATTTTATATGTATTGTTTGAACTGCAAGTAGCCTGTCATTAAAAACAGCATTCTGAAAGTATAACTGTAAGGCTGGAAGCCGTTCTAAACGTCTTTATACTACAGGAAGTAGAGAAAGACATCTTGTTTGCTGGATGTAGTAGTTTATGGGGTTTCACAGCCACAAAAGACTGAAATTCTTCATAGTCATACGTTTTGGGCTATTATGGATGTAATTATAAACATCTCTTGCAAAATCCTCTACACCTCTAGGAAGAGTTTTGCAGGCATATGAAGTATAGGTGGAAGGAATGGCAAATGCACTTCATTAGGAATAAATGTGGAATTTCTGTTGCAAACAGGGTAGATAATGAATGGTGTTGACCAAACATGGTGTTAGCTCCGTCAGCTGCAAATCCAATAATGTTTTGTTTGTAGGAAATATTTTGATTACCGAAATATTGTTGACATTTTTCATGTAATGCAGAAGCTCTAACATCCACGATTAGTATTAAGCACAAAAAATCGTCTTCCACTTTGAAATCTACTGCTGTCCTAGCAATGAGCGCCAAGTGTTTTGTGGTTGATTTGTCAGTGTTCTCATCAACGATTAAAAAAAATCGTTCAGTTTTCAAAGTCTCAACTAACTCACTGTAAGACAATTTTCCTTGTAGCCAACCTACATATTCATTTTCATATTCCCATGACATGATATATTTTTGATCATAGTGCTTTTTTCTGACCTTTCGAAACCAGAAACTCGAGTTTCTGCCCTTTGACTCCGTGCACGCACTCCGCCACTATCTTGGGCATAGCTGGTATCAGAATTCATTAGTCCTTAAGATCATAAGATCAGGTCTGATTTGGAAGTCCAAATTGGAATAGAGCTAAATCAGGAAAACCTCTCAACTATCATGGAGAAAAAAAGCATTAGAGAACCGTTAATGGCATTCATTAGCAAAGTAGTCTCCAGAGCTGCCGCAGCAAATGGTAGACATATTAGGGATGTCGGAAATGCAATAAAGTATCGATAAATATTGTATCGATAATTTTTGAATATATCAATATCGATTTTGATATTTTTATTTAAAAATATCGATATATCGGTGTGATAGGAAAAAAATATATATTTTGGCCTAATCTAAAATTACTAGATAAATACTAATCAATAGACATCATTTTTAAATTTTTAAAACAAGGACAACAATAAAAAATATTATTTATTAATCAAACCAATATTTATCTGATACAGACATAAGAAAAACTCTTTGATTTACATGCTCGGCTGTAAGCCGACTTCTGTTATTGGGTACTGCGAGATTAACAGCAGATGCCACTCTCTCTGAGGAAACCGAGGACGCAGGCGATATCAAATACTCCAGATATTTTACTCCAGTCTTTTCCGACATAGCTCTAAAGCTATGTCGGAAAAGACTGGAGTAAAATGACGACAACCAGAATTTTGTAGGATTTTCTTTTCTGGGTATTATAGGCTGATCTAGATATTGCTTTAGTTCGCTAGGCATACCATTACTGGTTAAAAGTAAACTGGAGGTTGCTGCAGCAATATCTATCATAATTTTTTCATGTCCGAACTACAACGACGGCAAGAATTTTCTGAATTTGGAATTATGTTAGTGGTTGTGGGTCTGAGTACAGGCGAAAGTTGTCCTCTACGTCTATGTTCTAAACGTATTTCTTTTGACAATGCAATTATTGCAGTGGAAACAGCTAGTGCTGAATTAAAATGAATACGCTTAAAGCGAGGGGTCTAAAATTGTTGCTATAGCAAGATATAAATGTCGCTCTAGTGGTTCTAGTTTGGCAATAACTAAGTTTAGCAAACTCTTCTGAACAGCAACACCAAATTCGGTGAAAGGTTTTACTTCTTCAAGTCCTTTCTGAAGTAAGTTTGCAATGGGAATCGCCAAACTAGAAGTCACGTACTGATCGCCGCTAATTTCTTCAGTAGCTTGCTTAAATGGGGTAAGCAATATTATCAGTCTCGTATTACAGTTAACTCTGAAGAAGTTATCATATTAGGTGCATTCCGCCTAGTTGCTAAAATCTTAGCCACAGTAGCTGATAATGTATTGAATCTTTCCAACATATCAAGACAAGAATTCCACCTTGTGCTTACTGATTGTATAAGTGTTAACACTTCTCCCTCTTTCTTTTGTCCCTCTTGTTCTGCTCGCAAATCGTCCATTGCGTTCACAGATTGTTTAAAATATGGAACAATGGCTTTGACACGATTGGCAATTTAAAGAACTGGTGCATTATCTCTTGTTGCGTCATCCACTATTAAATTCAGCAAATGCGCCATGCAAGGAATTCTTTTTCCATCTTCCAAAAATTTCTTCACTGCAGCAACCATGTTAGCACCACCATCAGTGGTAATTGATAAGATGCAATCCTTTTCTATTGTAAACTCGTCGATAATATTTTCAAAGCATTCTTTTATATAATCAGCTGTGTGCGCCTGCAGGAAAGAAGACCAATATTAGTCCACTTTATTAAATTTATTATAATGAACTATTTATTTTATTTTTTATAATTTGATGCATTTATTTTATACTTTACTTACCTGATACATTCTTCGTGCTGTCAATGTCACCATCTCATGCTCAGGAGTGCAGTTATTAGCTGTGTTAAGAAAATGTGCTGTCACTACGATGAAACTTCGTGTCGAGTTAGTAAGAGTTAACCTTTAAACAGTTGAATTACATATAATATATCTTGTGTCATCTGTTAAACCGGGAGCCGGTTTGGTCAACAGACAGCCCTTTTTTGAGATAGACTTTTACTGTAACTG
>JAOTAV010073431.1:0-13246 GCA_026546445.1 Cyclargus thomasi | reverse complement strand
AATAGACTATATTATAATTAAAGTAATCAAACAATACTATTGAAGAAGTGGTCGTTAAGGTCTTTTTTTAATTTATTAATATTTGTAGAAAAAAGGTCGAGCTCAATGCTCCGAGACGCCTCGTCGCAACTGGGGGAATATAAAGAAGTTGGTGCTGTCTAAGTGAGAATGATGGAACGTTGGAACTTTTTAATTTAATAACGTATGTATTTATAAAGTTCTTCATAGAATATGTTTAAATGATACTTTTTCGACAATTAGTACAGAAATTATCGAACGTAAGTAATAATACTCTAGGCTCTATGCTTGTCAAAGTTGCTGCGCCGAAAGCCCATACAATTTTTCGTGATTTGTATAGGTAAACTTATGTCGCAGGGGTACTTGTCCATACAAATAAGTAAAAAAACTTTCAGAGCTTCTACTTTCACTGTTATCTCTATATAATGGTCGCACTCATCCTAAAGTATCGTTACTTAGATTTGTTACACCTGTTATAAATTCCCAGTGATTGTTGTTAGATATTATGGTGATTGTTGTTACTACGTGAATATTGTTTATTTTTTTTTCCGCATGAACATACAACCGGCTTAACAGTTTAATATTAATATTTGTTTATTAATTTCTGGTCACATTATATTAATTGCTTTGTATTTCATATTTTGAAATATTTTTTCTTTTCCTAGATATGTCGTTAGTTAAATGGTTTACATTTTAATATAAGCTATAAATTCTAAACGTCACTCATAGTAACTAAGGTGATATTATTGTATGAACCAGTAGTAGCGTTTTCGTTTCACCAGCAGTAAAATGCCATTATATTCTTGAATAATACAAAATGTATCTTTAGATTTATTATTCTACTTTTGAAACATGTTTATTATACTGTCTACTCTATATTATTTCTACAATAAGATATAACAAACTTAAGTTTATTTTTTCCGAGGTGTAAGAAGTGCAAACTGTATTACATATCATGTTTTTTTTTGTCTATTTCACGGTAAACATAGTTTTTTGTACGTGTAAATAATAATGTCTATGACTGGCTTGACTCGGTGTTAACGTTTAAATCATATTTATATTAATATTGTGATATTACTCGTACTGTAACTTTCGGTAAAAATCATGTTTTACTATAATAAATGTCCACTTTTCTTGAATTTTATCAACTTTTTTTATACATTTATTATGGGGCTTTAAAATATTGTTTTATTTGTGTTTTTGTGAAATCTGTGTTTGTTAAGTTTAGTTTTCTGATACGTTTATTAGGAAACTAAAGAAACACACGTTTTCACAAAAATAAAGTCTTTGAAACAAAAAAATCTGACATTTGTATCTCATCCCAAAATCTTAACCTATAATAATAATATAGCTACAGAGTTGACGTGCGACAACTCAAGATTGCGCTAGCTGCAAAATGTTTTAAGTCGCCTATCTATCTGAGTACATATACCCCTTATTTATGATTATTTCTGTTTGATTATTATAGCTGATTATTTTGATTTTCGAAAATTTTATTGTTTACTATTTACTAAATATTTGAAATTAGTGACAAAAGTAAAAGCTGAGAAGCAGTTATAAGTAAAATGACTTCCATGTATTCAGATACAGAATCTAATGTAAGCGGGTACATACGGTATAACAAAAAAACCTGCACGCATTTGTATGTTTCTATGATACGGGTAAGTTCTCTAGACCTGCGTGTTGGAAAGTTTATGTAGTTGCATTGGTAAATTGTAAAAGGTATAAAAAGTAGATAATTTGCACTGATATCATCCTACAATAGTGTTGATTGAGTTTACAAATTGATGATCATATTGCAAATATTTCTGTGGGCACAGGCAACATCTATGAATCTTTAAAGGATTTTCAGTGCTTTGTTAAATTATGATTCCACTTGCACGAATTATTTCGGTAATGCACGAGTTAAGATCAATAAAAAAACTACTCTACTTAGCTTAAACCTAAGAATCCAGTTCATACAAATAACTTTTTATTTTTCAGGGAATGGAGTCTATAACACAAGATATATTGCATATTGAAAAAAATATGCAGAACCTAATACAAAAATGTGGGCCCATGGAAAGCCAGCTAGCTGCACTGCTTCAGTCTTTTCCCAGGCCGGATATTAATTTACCTCATCAAATGGAAACGGAATAATTATATCATGAAAAGAAAAGTTTTGCCATATTGTAAAGGGGTATAGTGGGGCACACCACATTTTCATGCATGTTTTAGACTGAGTGATGGGTCATAATAAAATGTTGCCATCCTGGTGCAATATGTGCATAGCCTTGGCAGTACGATCAAAGATAGTTTTGGATGTACATGTCAGAAAACAGAAAACATTGGAAATGCCAAATGTAGACTACAGTTTATGGGGAAATTATTTAAGCAGACACATAATGTGTATCATGGTTGTTTTTCTGTAAAAAGGTGCTTTGGTTGTAAATAATTTTAATTACAAGTTTTAAGTTCAATAAAATATTTTTATAACATTCTTATTTTTTATTGAACCTAAATAGGAATTTTAAGGCCTAATGCACACAGTGTTCTAGCCTGACTATATAAGGCTTCACTAAGGACCAGTTTCACTGCTTACACATAGTCTATTTATAAGACAGATACAACTTTATTTGACAGATTTTGTATAGAGACTCTGTAAAAAAAGTTGTTGATAGCCTAACTTCTGTTAGGCTTCAGTTCAGTAAGCAGTGAAACGGGCCCTAAAATATTCAATTTAGGAGTTTTTACCCTTTATGTAAGGTGCAACCAATAAAATGCAAGAAACTACACCTTTTATAACTTAATACATAATGTAATGTAGTTTGGCTTGCCAAAGCTACCTATAAAACAGACTAGTAAGGGATACTACGTACTTAAAAAGACCTAGGCTATTCGGTCGGAATATTATGTCAATTCAATGTTAGCCGCGATTTTTCGACTGGGTTTGACGTAATGCGACCCTTAGCCCTTAGGTCGCTCCATCTCTCTCACTTAGTATACCCCTTATTTATGGGTCGCTTACATACTCTATTGTGGTTGTGTAAGTCGCTTTTTGTCGAAAATCTTTGTTCGAAAAGTTTTTCTTGCTGACTCTTGGATTTATGTTCTTAAAGCCATATAAAACCTATACTCAGTCGTTTTCGTAATAAGACATTCATAACACTTTAAACGATCTGCGATTCCCATCAGTCAACTGGTTTCAGTGCGGTATTTTATAGGCCTGAAATGTCAGTCATTTTTATAACCCCTTTTTAATTTTGATCATGGACCAAACTATTATTAGCATTCGAAGAAAATCTCCGACACGCGCCGAAGCAATTTCTCTGGCTCTCAGACCTGGACCGAGCTATTCTAATGGAGTATTAGTAGGTGCGGTGCGATCATTTGAATGTGATATTGTAAAGGTACCTCTTCGAAATAGTCGTGATCTGATGGCCCACTATAGTGGGCTATAACACCCGCGCTACGATTCCTCAGTGTGCCTTAGAATTTAGAAATTTTCTATTTACCACTAGTGCGCCAGGCCTGGCCGTGGTCCGCCATCATACACCATAGCCCCGTGTTCACAATGCCTATATGGATTGTAGTTGGCCGTTGTGTACTAGGGGATTTACATCGCAAACATCAAAGGAAGTTAAAAAAGCGTAGTACCTACTGTGTAATAAAAAAAACAGATATTTAAATATAATATCTTAAAGCATTTTAATTTATAGGGGTGCTCTATACATATAACCCACTTAATACTTATGAAGAACTAGTGTAACAAAAGCAACTGATAAAACTTATGAGTTCGTAAGTATCCCTTCTAGAGTTGACTGTGAAATTAGCAGCTGTAAAAGCAAACAAAATTTCGCGGTTTGTATGGACTAGCGCCCCAGCGACAAATTTTCTCATACAAATCACAAATAAATTTTTTCGCTTTCTGTACTGCAAGTAGAGCTCACTGTAAAAGTTACAGTACGAATGGACCGGCTCGAAAGGAGTAATACCACGGCCTCACAAAAAACTCGCGTGAAACGGCATTGCGCTGTGTTTCGTTCAGTAAGTGAGTTCATCGGTGGCCCAACTTTTCTAATCCACCCTATCCCTTTTCCCATACCCTATTCTCCCATAAAGGCCGGCAACGCACTTGCGACTTCAAGGACCATTTCCCCCCCTTTATACGCTATAAAAGTGTTTTGTCTTAATTTAGGTAACTGGGTGGAAGATAGAATTGAATGTCCAAAAGATGGTTCGCTCGATCATCCTCTAAATGAAAAGAAATTAATGCAACGCGAGTCGCGACCATCTGACTTCCGAAATAACAAGCTAATTAGCTGGCAGGTTTGTATGTACGGTTCTGGGGGATTTTCGTATTATAAAAAAGTAAGAACTCTGTGTGTTGAACTTTTGCGGCTTATCTCTATTTAGGAAGTATCATCGCCCTTTCAACTTCTTTCCATAACCAATATTAGATCCTCAAATTACCTATGTATATTTTTATCAGATGGAAAGCAACTGCCGTCACTCATGGACACTTAAGACATAAGAAGAGTTGCAAGCACCTTATAGGCCCTTAATTATATGTAGTTAGCACTTAATATGAATAAGAGCATGATCAATAGGTAAATTTCGAGATGCTGTTTCTATACACATAATAAAAAAGTAAAATTAGAGTGTCTGTACATTTAATATTCTTACAAAATAATGAATGAGAATGCTAACAGTAACAGAAGTAATAGAACGCATATCGACAAAAAAAGTTGTCTGTTTGTACGCGCTAATCTCAGTAACTACTGGACGGATTTGAATAAATCTTTTTTTGTTTAATCGCTATTAGGTCTGGGAAACATGTAGGATACTTTTTATCTCGGGAAAATGTACGGTTCCCGCGTGATATACAAATTTTTGCGCAACGAATTTGCGGCCACCAACTAGTCATTCATAAAGGACTCTTCATAAATGAAATCAGCATCTATTTTTTTTAATCATGCTCTTGGTATTAAGTGCTGATAATAATAATTACGGGCTTCGAGCAGTGGCGTAGCGTGTTTATGGGCCGCCCGGGACGGAGGACAATTTTGCCGCCCCCTA
Source organism: Cyclargus thomasi (assembly GCA_026546445.1). NCBI lineage: Eukaryota > Metazoa > Arthropoda > Insecta > Lepidoptera > Lycaenidae > Cyclargus > Cyclargus thomasi. The sequence continues at coordinate 8,170 of JAOTAV010073431.1, read as the reverse complement.
GGGCAATTTTACTGCCCCCATAATTAGGCTTTTCAATTTCATCATTGAATTTTTTTTCGTTTTTATTCACGCTTATATTATTCACGAGTTTTTTTAATATTTTTTTTCTACTAGAGCAGATTATACTCTCATATACTGCTAGGTAGCAAACAAAACGTGCGAATAAAATTCGCAGACACAACCTAATTTTAAAGAGTTTTTCGGTAAGAAATTTCATAATTACTTATTATGCAATTACACATGTAGGTATTCGTACCTAATCCTACAATTTGTCACAGAATAATTGATGAAATATTTAGTTTTTTTAATGGCTTCGAATTTATAGTAGAGTCAATTGTGAAATATTAAGAGGTTTTTATTATTTTCTGTAAAATTTTGCTGCCTCCTAAAGAGTGCCTCCCGGGGCAGGCCGGCCCCATTGCCCCTACGAGCTAACTACGGCTAGAGGTTCACCTAAATCCTGTTCAAATGACGTTCCAACAGGGCAACATAATCCCAGCAATAAAGGATGACCTCTACGAATCCTGCGGTAACTTCGCAACCACCACCGACCTTGTATACAACCATCTTCCAAAGCCCCTCTGCGGACCGCCCCAACGGTTTTACAAACGCTTCAAGAATCATTACTATCCACAACAAGATCTGACCGAATGCTACGTATGTAGTAATTTGAATAAAAATTTTAAAGGAGCAGGCATCCAGGGGTGTATTTACTCTAGGGCTAGAAGCGGTCAGGCACTTGGATGCCAGGCGGAAAGCTATAGACATATATATATATATATATACACTATATGGCAATTGCTTTATAGTTTATGGTGTAGCTTTTGTGTTAACACAAACGTAGTAGTGCAGTGAGTCTCCTTTGTAGCAATCTCGAAAATTTTAAATATGTAATACTAAAAATTCAGCATATTTGATAACTTTTTTCAGGGTAATATCACTGAATGGGGCTTAAAAGAATATTTGGAGTATAGTTGGGCTTGTGACAATGTTAAAGACAACTTGTCTACACTGTATGAAGACAGCTTTGTACCACCCATTCCACACCAGTACTTACAACGCCATGAGAGGAAGGGAAGAGATGGGTATGTAAATGTAATAGTGTAATTTATTAATGGAGTAAATTAAAACTGAAGATTATATTTCTGCGCTTTTATTTTAGGAGCTTCACAAAAACATTCCGCTTTAAGATGACGAAATCGAAACGATGATAAACATCAAGAATCATTTTCTTCATTAGCAAAAATTACTAGTCTTTACATATCACATTTTGTTCAGATAAAGGACAGTGACGTCCGTATAAAAATAATAACAACAATAATTCTTAATGCTTTCACATAGCCAACACCTGACACCGGGCGGTCGGCGCTGGCACCAACACGAGATCAGAATCTTACCACTATGTATTATGTCAAACATAAAATAGTAACCACTTACAGACTACACGATACAACAAGACACTTAACATACTACGTTGGCAGTTCATACAACTAAATACAAAAAAATAAATGATTTGAACGACAAAAACGGCGAAGGTTGGTAAAAAAATAAGTCATGCTGACTAGCCCTTGAGCATTAGTGGGACATATAGGCGTCCTGAGGCAGCTTGATCAGTCGGGACCCCCCGGGGGTCTTAAACATGTTATGCATGGTGTTCTGCTGAGAGAAAACACTCTGTGACACATAGTTCTGTGCGAAGCGCGGCTGAGGTATTTGTACGTGACTATTGTACTGCATGGGAGGAAACACGGGCGAGCCCACGGGAGTCACGCTCGGAGGATTCTGAAAGTTATTAAAGTTAAAGTTCTTGAAGTGATCCAGGATCAGGGAAGGTTTCTCTGGTTCTCTACAAACCGACTCCTCTCGCGAAGGAGGCTGCGAAAATAAGTTGCGTTGATTACTCGAGGCCTGGGACTCGAAGCCTGAGCTCTGACTGGAAGACCTGCTTCCGTTAACATTGAATATTTGCCTTTCTCCTTCCGAGCCCCAGTAGCCGCCGGCGACCCATGAGGTGCTATGCGCTAGTTTACTGGGAGATATGAGGGGCCTGCCTCTGTTTATTGGAGTCGGAGCCACGAAATTCGGGGATGCTGTAAACTTGCGAAGCTCGAACACAGGATTGACCTTTGAAGATTTCTTCTTAGGACTACTTATACATAAGGAACTTATGCTCTCGTCTAAATCGGAGTCTGATTCCTCACCTAATTTTTGGTATTTTTTAAAGGAGGGCTTAACAAATACTGTATTATTTGGACTATGAGACATGGAGTTAATAGAAAAAGTGGAGTTGTGCTTGGGTTTAGACCACAGAGTGCTCTTCCTAGGTGTGAATGACCTGCCACTCATAATACTATTGTTAAGGGCACTAGTATTATCATGGGAGGAATCTGAGAAATTATGCAGTCCAAATTTGCTCAGCGAAACATCATCATCAGTATCCAAAGATAAACTATCTTCTTCATCAATAACTCTATTAAATGATGTCTTTAGATTATTTTTTGTCAAATTCTTTGGTGCATGTCGTATGGTAATGTTTTTAACTGAATTACTTTTATTGCTTCTATTAATCACTATTATAGCAAAAATACTGGATAACTGAAATGAAAGAGAAAAAAAAATTAGTATAAAAAAGGGGATGATAAATATTCTTATTTGTACTGTAAAACTTATAACATACCTTTATCATACTCATAACTAGTTTATCCTTGTTTAAATATTTGTCTGCAACTGTGACAGCCATGAAGATAGTCCACAGCAAGTCAGTAACAATGCTATATCCTCTCTTAGTATTTGATACATGTCCAACAATTTGTAATATACATACAAAACCGCCGAGAGCTTGTTGTGCTATGTCATTGTATTCATTATTAAAATTTAAAGTATTTAAATAAAATGTATCATTTATATTCAATTCTTCTAAGGCAGGGAAAGTCATAAGCATCTTCATTTTCACTATAGATAGTACTCTGTGCGTCAAACTGTGTAATATTTCCTTTATATTCTCTATCGTTTTAAATAAATTCTTTCTTTTCTTTGCATTTTCATAGCATTCTATCAATAACAATATAATAATGATGCCAGCAATTAATAGAGAAGTTATACTTATAATGTTGCTGACCATTTCGTTTTGTTTCTCATTTTTTACATTTTTTTTCTCAGGTGTTCTTGTTTCTAGAAGCTTCACTTCCAAAAGCTTTTCCTTCTCTTTATGTAACTTGCTTTGTACTACTTTTTTGCAAGGAGAGCATAGTTTATACGCTTTCTCTAACTGGACCCTGAAATTATTTTAAATTTCAATCAGCATTTCTTTCATCACAAATGAACAATTACACTAATGGTAATTCTTAAGATATCCTTAAGTAATTTTTTTTTGCTTACTAGTATTATAAAAAGTTATCGCAAATGTTAGAAATTGTTGTGTCAATATGATTAAATAAAACATTAAAAGATCAGATAAAGAGCTAATCCTTCATATTTATGTAATCATTAATTACCTGTATAGTTCTACTTCACTGTCATAGTTTTTTTCATTCATGGGCACAAAGTTCGCCAACTGTGTTACTTTGAGTTGTTGATTTATGTTGCACATCTTACAAAGACCATTCTTTGGAGGGGTTTTGTGTAGCCCATTATGATGTTTTTCTTCGTTATCTTCACACATTTGAAGTTTTTTATTATAATCACCATCCTTAAATATATCAAAATATAGAATTATGTAGACTTATATATTATGGACATTAGATGATATACTGAAAAAAATATATTTATCTTACCTTAGTGAACCCATTGTACTGTTCGCATTGAGGACAAATCCAACAATTTCTTTCAATGAATTTTACCCAGAAATTGCTGTTGCAAAACCAGCAATTTACTCGCCATGATAAAGTTGTCCTGAAAAACGATAATTTCGAGTAAATCTATTTTTATCATCATCAGGCGGGAGTTTTATAACCTTATCGCCTGGACTTACCGCAAATTGTATAGTATTTTTATCAGCAACAACGCACATAGTAGAGCAGTCACACCTAAAAGTATTGATTCCATGGCATGCTTCATTTTCTAATAACTATGTATCTTCTAATATCATATTTTTATAAATTTAACCTACAAAAAGTACTAAGCCACCATGTTTGAAATGCTAATGCCATAGATAAAGATCATAGAGACTAGAGCTAGACTCCATAGACCGAACCCGCTGCCTAAAATGTTGAACTGTATTATTTATAATTATTATAAATAATATTATATTTAACGTTTATGGAAAAAGTGGTAATTTCTGCCTCTGCTGGTTTATTTGAACCCACGCCATATCTTATTATCTCGAGTACACTCTCGCCAGTCGCCGAGGCCCGAGATACAGCGAGACGGTGCATTCACCTCTTGTGCAGACGCCATAATGTCACCGAGAGCTCGCAGGCAACAGCAAGATTCTACCATTATAAACGAAATAACACAAATTTAACCAAAAAGCCAAAACGCACAACGCCGAAGCCGAAGAAAGAAATAAATAAAAAATTTAGTTGTGTGACGCTGTCAACTGTCATTGTCATTTGTTCATGCTATTGTCATGTGTCAAACTCACATGTTTGTGTTTATCTTTGTAAATTTCTTTAATTTATAACAAAATTAATAAAAATGCAGAAAATCGAAGATATAAATTTTTATTTATGTAATTATGACGTTCAACTTCCAGAGTCCGGTTAGTATTTGTTTCGATACAGATTAAGAAATAATACAAATAACCTTAACCTATGACGGAATAATTAGTAAAAGTTTTTTATTAAATTATAATTTATTTTAAATATTACAGCATCAGAAAATCTTAAAAAACTGTATTCTGGTAACTGGACAATGTGTGAAGATGCTTCTAGGGATTTATTAGCTACTGGATTGGAAGTACAGTCAATCCTAGATTTACTAAGTAATGATGATAGTTCAAAAACTCAAGGACGCCTGTTATCATCTGCCATTGGTGCATTTTTAACTTTCTGTGACTTAAATTGGAGTACTCATCAAATAAGTTTCCAACTAAAACAGTTTTTTGGTGTGGAATGGCCTGATGCTATAGATTCTAATATAGGCTTGCAAAGAGACTCAGAACCTGTTACCACAAACATAGTTTACCCAGAACTGTTGTACTTTTCATCACAGATATTTGCATCATTATGTACTGCAGACGAAAGTTTGGTTTGTATTGTTTTTTTCTTCAATATAACATTTTTTAAATCATGGTTATAATCAATTTTCAACCCTACCGCATTTATATTTTCAGGTCCATTTATGGTGGTGTTTTCGCTGTAAAGTAACTCATCAAAGAGCATTAGAAGACACCAGTGCCAGTTTGTACAATGAGCTTGAGTTGGTTATTGCTAAGCTACTGAACAAGTCACAGGCTGTAGACAATAGCAGACTTAAGGTTCTGCTCTATTTAGAGATAGCTCAAGCATATTTAATATACAGTAGGATTCAAAAGGTTGAGGAATACTTGTTGAAAGCTAAGGATTTGGCAGGATTGAAACTTGAGCTGACTGGTAAGACACAAGAAGAAAGTTATAAGTAAGGTTGAACAAACAAAATATTAAAACAAGTTCAATTAGGTTTTTTTTTTACTTTAGGAACTTCTGGTAAATACAAAAAACACTTAAATTACCAAATATATTTTTTAGAAATAAGAGATATTTACAATTTAAAAGACATAAAGCAATTGTCACTTTGTAAGTGGGCTTGAGTAAATGTGTTAGCATAATTTATTAATGTTGACAGGTATACTAGGAAAGAGGACAAAGTTTCAGCAACAGGCACTGCCTCAACTTGCCCTGTCAAGTGAGCTGGTTGATGGAGTAGACCGGCCATCTGCAGAGGAGACCCACGGAGGCTCTGAGCTGCCAAAAGATATTGAGCTACAGGATGATGTCAGACTCAACAGAATACAGTTTAATGACAAAATTACTCAATCTGAGCTTCCGAGCCTGGAACAAACTCTATGTTTGTTGACAGTGTGAGTACATTGTTTTTAAGTGTAAGTTCAAACCCTATAATGTGAAAATCTGTAAACAACAAATCCCTAGCACATTGACAAGTCACTAGATATACGAAAATATTTCTCAACATTTAGTACTGATAAAAGAAAAAATATGTATTGACTTATGTGGTGTTAGAACTTCAATGATGTTATGTTACTATCCTTTCTACTACATTCTATGGCAGAAATCTAGTCAATTGGTTGATTTATTAGGGTCTAAAGGAATGACAATCAAACAAAGGAACAAATAAAAACACTTTTCCATTTGTAAGATTAGTATGGACAAGGATCATTATATAATATAAATGCCGGTAGGTATGATTGCATCCAATAAACAACAAAGACACATACTATTTTAGCTATCAATTTATTTTTAGGGTTCCATACCAAAAGGGACTATTACTAAGACTTTGATGTCTGTCCATCTGACTGGTTTAAATTCTCTGATTGTACAATGGGAGACTTAATGCCATAGTGCATTTTCTACCTATCAACCAAAGGTGGTAACAGAGACAAAAGAAAACAGCTGCTTTCTGTGTTTAAAAAGCAAAAGTACTAACACAACTAGTAAGGTAGTAATGTTGGCTCTAAAAAATTATGTTGTAAAATTTCAGTCAGTATCTCCAAAAAGCGCGACCAAAAGATGACTTAATGAGAGAGGAACTACAGCCATACATAGAAGCAGTGCTAAACCAAAAGAAAGGACCTTGGTCTACAAGGGTTGCCGCTCTGTTGGTGAGATGTAAGCTGGAGGCCGATCATAAAAGAACTGTGGAACGATCAATGTTGCAGTGTGAGGCCATTGTGAATGATAAAACAGATGTTTCTTCTACAACAAGGTTAGTTTTATTATAAATTACTCGATAGCGCAAGAAGGAGGGTTATGTTTTTCAAGAGCATGTCAAATAAAGATGTATAGTGTCAAATAAATAGACTATCTACATAGAGTATCTGTAAGCGGTGAAACAGGCCCTTAGACTTTAGTAGTTAGTCTTTAAATTAACTGTGCTCTTGTCTTAGACCTTATTCTATTTCTTATACGTATTTTTATGTTATACCTATCCAGATTGTCCTACCTATGGGCGAGTGGTGTGTCTCCGTCGTGGAACTGGCGCCAGCAACTGGCAGACTTATACTTAAGCGTGGGGCTAGTGAAGGCGGCACTGGAACAGTATGAGAAGTTACAACTGTGGGAAGACGTTATTGTTTGTTATACTATGCTGCAGTTGAGGCACAAGGTAAGTTGAAGCTTCTATATTGGGGTAAAGGAGCTTTGCGATCTGATGGATAGCAACTACTAACATGGACATCATAAGTATTGCAGGTGCGTTGCTAACCTTAAAAAGACCAGACAGGTGCGAGTTACACTCGCGCACGAAGAATTCCGTACCAGTAGAAAGTAGAAAAATTTGAGAAACTTGTCAAAAAAGTTAAACAGTTATAATATATACCAAGTCTTGCAAGCGATAGCGCGATGTAGAGATACTGCAGTGCCATCTAGCCTAAAAAAGGAAGCAACTGACAAAAACATGTTTGCTGTATGAGAGCCCCTCTTAAAAATTTAATTCAGTTTTTAGTATTTGTTGTTATAGCGACAAAAACAGATATACATATGCCGTTACATTTTTTAACTCCTTGCATTTTTTAACCTCTTGGCCGAGTCATAAAACGTTATAATCTAATTTTAATTAGGTAGCTAAGAAGATGCAATAGGTAGAATTTTTTTTTTGCGATTTTTATTCGCAAGCGCCCCAGCGACAGGAGTGCCTACACAAAACACAAAGCTTTTTAGCTTTCAACGCTGCTGTTTTTACAGTGAACTCTTTATATAATTTTTACAAATTCATAACAAATACACGACCGATTCCGACAAAATCATCATCGGGTGTATACAAACCCTAAAAAGTATTGTGACAAATTTTTTTACATCCCACATATATATACGATTACATAAATAGTTTAAACGCAAGTTTGTTTCAGGCGGCGGAAGTTATACAACAGCAAATCGACATAAAGCCGACGGTCAAACTGTACTGCCTGCTCGGTGATGCTACAGGTAAATATACTAAGTATCTATATATATAAAAGAAAGTCGTGTTAGTTACACCACTTATAACTCAAGAACGGCAGAACAGATTTAGCTGAAAA
>JAOTAV010073420.1:0-13246 GCA_026546445.1 Cyclargus thomasi | reverse complement strand
ATTTCCCGCCTTTACTTGACACTGGCCATGGTTATAGCCAAGCGCCATATAAATAAATAAAATAAATAAAAATAAAATAAGAAGAAGAACTCAGAAATTATTGGATCACAATAATTGGATATCAAAATGTACGTGCTTCTTTTACTTTTTCTTCTTAAAAAAGGCGCCATTAGCATCTGTAGTGTGAGATAGATTTGCATTCTCAATAATGCTTTGTTACTTTTGTAATTGTATCTTGTAGTAACATTATGTTATGTCTCGTATTATTTGTTGTGTCTCGTATTGTATTATGAGGTACTGCAAATTCGACACCTGCAAGTGTTTAATGCATGCATGCTGCACTTTTACATAATATAAGATTCAGGGAGTTGTTAAGAAACATTTTTATTACTTTGTGATGTTATGAACATTTTCAAATTTTGGGGGAGTACTGTAGCGTGCAGCGTATGCGATTATGCACATATGCAATTTGTACGTCTGTGTGTATGGTGTTGTTTGTTACCGCACTAGACTACTTTAGTCAGTTTATTTGAAACAATTGATTGATTTTGGAATAAACTAAATCGAGAGGACGGAGACTAACATAGGCTACTTTTGATCTTGCAGTAGCGGAAAAAGCTAGTGATAACTAAAGACTAGAGAATACCTACATTAACTTTATTATGTTATTTTTATTACATACTTTTTTATGTTATTTAAGGGGAAAAGGAGCAGACGGGTAACCTGAGGGAAAGCAAGACGGGTAAAACTAGTTTTGAATATAAATCAGTTATTACTTTATTATTTTGTTCATTCTTCGTACATATTATGTTACTACTTGTAAAGCGCTCTGCTGCACACCTTAGCCACCAACCTAGCTCAACAACAAAATGTTGTCAACAAGTGTCGGCGGCGTTGGCGGCTTAGGTGTGTAGCGCACCTTAGAGCTGACAAATCGCACGACAAGCGACGGAATAATTATCTTGAATAATGGTGGGTTGATGAACCCACCATTATTCAGCTTCATTAAGCCATAGTAGCTATGACGATGATGATGATTGATATAATTTGCTTAGTAAACCCCAAAGTCGTATCTGTAAGAAATCACGAGTTCTCTCAGTAAATTCTGAACCATGGTATACCTTGATACCAGATCTTACTTTTCGGTAACATATACCTAGGGCGCTTCTTTTATGCCCTGAGTGACAATTATCTGAGGTTCGAAGCAGTTTGTAGACTGCAAAAATTGTGTTTGATTGGCTGCAATGAGGCCTTATAAGATTTCTAGTGCACGCTCTTTTTGGATTCATCGGATTGGCTCCAGAGCACATAAGGAACTAGTACGTGTTTGTTGGGGAAACGCTACCCGTCATGTTTTTGATATCTAGAGTACGTTAAACATAATGTTTTTTAAACAAACAACTGGTACATAAATCGTCAGCGCGAGTCCAACCTGCACTTGGATTTTTTTATATATGTATGTAATAAGTATATCTCAAGACACTTTATCAGGCCTATAATGCGTGTACAGATTTGTTGCATGTTAGCTGTTGTTATGTCGTATTGTATAATTTTACCATTGTCAGAACAACCTCACGTTTCTAAATGTAAATATTATACAGAACTTTTGTACTGGGAGTATTGCAATAAGAAATGTTTTATACATGAACAGCTAATGTTATTCGTTACTATTTGTTAGAGCGCAGTGAAAGCGTGCTGGGCCCATAACCTGATGTAATAAAAACTAAATCGGACGACTTTCTAAGATATATTGATATGAAAACAATAACGGAACACAATTTGTATCAAGTACTCGGGACGTAACAATAATTTTTTATATATCAAAAGCAGGAATATTTTCAGACAACTGTCAGCTGAATATTTCTTCTTTATTTAAATACCAAATAATTTTCGTTCACACTCAAACTCCAACAAAACAGTAATTTAATTTATAAAAAATTCGTCGGGTTTTCCTTCCTGACGCTATAACTACAGAACGCACGAACCGATTTTCACGGTTTGCGTTCATTGAAAAGGTGTCGGGCTCCGTGAGGTTTATAGAAATGAGAGTTTAGAAAATAATTCAAGAAAAAGATAAGAAAATAATGATACTTGTCTTTGGAACCACGCGGACGGAGTCGCGGGCAATAGTTAGCTTAGTATAATACTATTTATACGCGCAATTTGGTTGTGCTAAAAATTGCATATCGCGCTGGATAAAACCTTCGGGTTTTCTTATATGAACGTATATCTTTCAGAACCGAGCGAGTCGAACGCAGCAATTTTAGAATAATGGAATTCTAACATTCGTTTCCTTTTTATTAATGATATTAAGGGGGCAAGCGAGAGACAGGTTACAGTGAGGGTCGCAGTGCGTTCCCGGCCTTTTTTGAATAAATTAGGGAATAAGGGAAGTTGACAGACATACAAAGTTTTCGGCATAAGTTTAAATTCCACATTTTAGGTACGAGATTAGACAGAAATATTTAAACAAAACTGACTCACGTATTTTGAATATTTCTTTATCTTAGAATTCTTCAATGTTGAGCTGTGAGTAATTTCAAGAAATATGTTGAAAATATTTCCCGACAGTCGTTTTAACATACACCAATTCAGAGTACTGCGCTTTTATAGGAAATATTTCAAGATCGGTGGAGAAATTTATTATTCAAGAATTTATATGGAAATTCTAGAGGCCCGCTCCGGCTTCGCACGGCTTAATGAATTATTAACAATTGCATAAAATGTCTAGAACATTAATATGCCATTTGGCAAATCGAGTCAGAGCTTTTTTGGCAGGTGATTGGCGTCACTTCTTCGTGACGGGACTTCCAGTGGACTGAAACTGTAAATCAAAACCATTCTCAAATCCCCTTGAATACATACAAAAAATTTTATCCAAATCGGTGCTGTCGTTTGAGGGAAGTTCAGTGACAAACACGCGCATACGAAAATTTGAAAAAACATTCCATTAGTTCAACTTCAGTTAGTAATACCCTACCGGTATATGGAAATTTAGTAAATGATTTTATTAGTTTAGTAAATTTAGTAAATGATTATGAAACAACGAAACAAAGACGACGTGATGTGCACCAACAAACTATAGATTGACCACAACCTCTCTAACGCGCACTTGGAACGTGAGATGGAGGGGGGGTGTGGGATGGAGGGGGTCGGGTAAGCATACTAGCGCCGTCGACGTTAACGGCCAACTGACAGAGAATCGCTTCTCTGTCCTCGCGGTAAGGGAGGGTCCCCGACGCGCCGCGCTCATACCAAAAGCGAGGTGCGCTTGTGGTCAAACTATAGTGTTTTTATTTACTATCAGAAAGGTTTGCGTACCTAAGTTTCTTACGACGATTCTTCTCGCCGGGTTAGTTCCTGAAACTGTGGTAGGCACCGTTGTTTCGACGTTCAGAAAGTGTACTTAAAGCACTTATTTTGAATAATATGATTCTGATTTTTTTTGAAGTATGTGTATGTGTCAATACAGGAGACAGATCACAACCTATATGGATGATATATTTCTATCAAGGTCCGTCCGGCTTACAATGAATTTCTTAGATGGTACGTTATTGTGTATTAATTAAATTTAAATATTTATTGTAGTGAAATACCGAATCATACTAATTTGCATAAACCCTTACTCGTAACAACAAAGTGCTAAACCTTTTATGATGCTAATTGACATTCGGCAGAGGACCTTTTGTCGATGTACTGAATGCCCAAGGGCCCAAAACAATTATTAACGGAAAGATTTGGCACACTTAAATACGGTAAGTCCTGAATAATTGGGTGCCATAATTGAAATTCCCAAAAGTCAATGAGCGCAGAAGATAATTTCGACAGCTGTGAACTATTTAAGGCTTCGCACAGGCACAACTTACGCTGTTTTTCGTCCAGTGAGTTTCTCGGAGGACCTCCCTATACCTCGTTCCCTATCCTTTTTTTACTCGACTGCGCTAAAAAGAGGTTTATGTTTTTCAGTATGTATGTACATAATCTCAAAAATCATAGCCCTCCTTCTAGCGCAGTCAGTTGTAAACAAATATACATACATACATTTGCAGACTAAACGGTTTGATGGATTTTGGTTTGAGATGTATCTTTAGATTCGTGTTTGCTGTGCGAGTGACACATATTTATAAAAATGGCGGATTTTTTGGCGCCAAATTCGAATATTGCATTCTGGTTGTACACTGAATCTACTTGTATAATATTTTAGTTATTTTATTCAAAAAGCTCTCAAATCACATTCTTCGTTCGGGTCCACTTTAATTTGGCGTGCAACGCAGTTTCTGGGAGTTACCGCTCATCGGCCAATAGATTATTACACTGATGGTCCCGAAACGTGAAGAAAAAACTCGTCGCTGTGTGGATTTGCTTATGAAAAACGCGTTGGACACGTCGTCTTTCTAGGTTTGGTTACGACAATGTAGATTGATAGCCTGATTATAGGTTTAGATAAAGTAATAAGCCCGGCAGGACAACGTCCTTCGAGTCCGCTAGTAATTTATATGCCATTATTACCGTCTGACTGCTTCGACAAGTCACCAGTTTTCGATGACCCTGAAAGAGACTACAGACTAAAGGATATGTGATGCCGACTCATTATAATGTCCAGTTTAAATACGACCAGCGTAGCAATGTGTTAGTATACTACGAGAGTGACAATAAAACTGGTCAGCCTAGTCGTCATCAGACCCGGCCAGGGAATTCGGCCATTTGTACGTAATTAGAAGAAAGCATTTATAGTACTTCATTGGTAAATTCATCCTTCAAAACTTAAAATGAACATGAACAGTACTTTTGTAACAAAATGAAGCTATTTTCAAGTAGCAATATGTCCAACACATTATTAAACATTATAAATGTAAATGGACAAGTAAATTTGTTTGTCTATTTACTTGTCTTTCCTTTACGCAAAAACAAAGCTACCAATTAACTTAATTTATGGCATACATTTGTTGACATACCGTTGAAAGGATGGGCAGTAATAGAAGTCACTTTTGGTCATAAAAAAAAACGATTATATATACCACATAAAATCAGCAACACTGTTGCTACAAAATTTGCTTATCGCGCGGGAGCAGTAGAGTACATTTTCAGGGAAAACATTTTCCAGGATAACAACAACCTATGTTTTTCTCCGAGACACAAAGTGTCTATTCCTATAAAAATTTGTCCAGTGGTTTGATGTAGAAATGTGTGTTTGCTTATGTGTTTGTCGGTTCTTCATGTCGCACAGGGTACGGTAGTATGTAATAATGTAAAAAGTATGTAATAATCCAAGTGTGTATGCTATAAAAGTAATATCAGTGCCCCAAATCGAAGAAGCTATACAGCAGATGTCCATGAGTTTCACCAACGAAGGTGGCTGACACTTGATAGATCAGCTACGTGATAGCAAGCAAGGAAACATAGCCGCTTTGTCCGATCTTTGACTTCTGCCATCACTAAGAAGAGGTTTTGTTTACGTAGGTAGTATGTGCACACTAATTAATCATTATAGATTAGTTATACATGGTCAAAATATATGATATGTGACAATAGAAACCTCTTTTGGTTTCTATTGTCATATAAAATTCAAATTTGAATTTTACTCGTAAGTTGGTATTATTTACAATGTAATTTCGAAATGTAGTCCATCGTTACCATCTTGACAAATAACACTTATTTTTTTTTTTAGTGAGTACCTAGAGGTACTTGGTACAGACAAAAATGTTATGATAACTTTTAGTAAATGATTATGAAAAATGTAAACAATTCTATAATCCTCATATAATCTTGGTGTTACACAACAATAAAATTTGAAATACAAATATTTCTCTACGACTTGTAAACTACAATCAGCCTAAGAGTTGAATGAATCATTTTATCTAAAATTGTAACTGGATGATTCGGATAGCTAGCATTTTATAACATGACTGAAAATGTGCCTGAAAATTACATTTTTTCCCAATATTTTGAACAAAACTAATACTGCTTCAGGGCCTGGCATATCTGGTTACATTACGGTTTTTCGAAATTAGCCTTCTTTCTAATTGTTTAAGTTACCCACTTCATCCACTTATGTAATTTTTTGAAAGGATGTAACATGAGATTTCAGAATGTGATACGAAATAATACATATTGTAGTTTCAATATAGCTTTTATTTTTTTTTCCCGCGCGATATAGTATGGATTTTAGATGATTTTCAAATATCAAGCGAGCGAAACCGCAAGCAAAAGCTAGCAGAACGAATGCAGCAGCACGCTAGATAAACTAAATTTCAACACGTCGGTTTATTTGCTTGCTCGCCAACTCTGCTAGATTTGCTTAAACCTAATTAGGCTTCAGAGAACTGGAGTATTTTAAGTTGAAAATGTTGCCAGAAATTAAATAGCATTGAGTTGCTATGACTCCCATGCGGAAGTTTGTGATTATGTTATCATAAAACACAAAGTTAACTTGCCCCCTAAAAATTATTAAAAAAAAGACATCCCCTCAAACTTATCAATTCCGAAAACTATTTTGTCACTATGAGTTATGTTAAGTAAGTTTTTATTATTCGTAGTATATTATCACCGTTAGTCCACTGCACGATAGACAAACGGCCTTACATTGCCTTAATTTTTATTATTTATAATATATGGGATTTAATGCCTATAAATACTATTTTCGCTATTTTCCGAAGGAAATGAAGCGACGCGAGCTCTTCGACGAAATTATCCGGAATAATGTGGAAATATAAGAATGTTTATAAAAATTCATCAACTGGAAACTTTCTTATGAATTTCTCAGGAACACTCAATCATCCCAGATGACTGTTTTTATGTAACAACTTCAAAGCTTTTCTTTGAAAATTCTACGTAGTTTTAATAACAAAGTCGGTCAAGTGAGGGAGAGAAAGGTTCGGTAACAAAAAATTACAAAAATTCATTTTTTTTTCTTAAATAACAATTTTAAAACTATCATCGTGAATATATACAAAATATGGGGATATGCTTTTGTTGAAATATTTTATATTGATTTTAGTATATTTTTGATAGCGGCATGAGTCTGTGTGTAATCTGAAGCTATTGTAGTTTTTCAGTGGTTGGCCTATAAAGCGAACAGGTATACGTAATAACGGATACAAAATTCAAACAAATAGGGTTCCGATTTTCCCTTTAAGTAAGGGACCCTAAAATGAGCACTTACTCTTCCATAATTGTCTCATTATTTTAAGGATTTTTAAGGCATGAAGAAGAGGGAAGAAGTTTTTTACTTTTGTAGTATTGCAAAAGATGATTCTTTCGCAACTCATTTCTTACAAATTACTTCAGAATATATCCTACTACTTTTTAACTGGAGAGGGAGAAGAACTTACTGTTATAACTAAAATAAGTGTTGAAGGCTTATCAGATAAGGCCAGAAATGGTTCATTTAAGGTGAATATGCCGAAATATGGCCTTCCCACGGCAATAAGCAACAGCTTTTAACCGACTTCCAAAAACGAGGAGGTTATATGTTCGGCTGTGGATATTTCTGTGTATGTTCAACGATTACTCCGCCGCTAGTAAAACGATTCTCAAAATTTTGTCTTTCTTGTATAGGGTATTACTCCAATTTGGTTCCAATCGAGGAAACACCTTGAAATTTGTATAGAAACATATAGTGATTTTAGTTACTGCAGAAGCATCCCAGGTATATGTTACAAAAAAGTAAGATTTGGTACCAAGGTATACCCTGGTTCCGAAGGTACTGAGAGGACTCATGATTCCTTCCAGATACGACTTTATGGTTTTCGGCCTTATTTTAAGAACTGAAAGCATATGCTACAACAATATGAATATATTCATAATCATCATCACTGCCATCACACCAGACACCATTCACTATCGCATTATGACCCTATTATCACCTCAAAACACCTAAAAATTTAAAGGGAAATATGATTTTAGTTTCATGATAAGTAATTTAATCGTTTAGCATGAATAAGTAAGATTTTGTACCAAAAAGAGTACCTACCATGGTTCTCAAGGTGCTAATGGAAAAATCCTTATTCCTTAAAGATGCACATTTCGAGATTTCGGCGTTGTTTTAAGAACCCAAAGCATAACTACTAAGCAAATTATATCAATCATCATCGTCATAGCTACTATATCTTTATTAATCAACCTACCATTATTCAAGATAATTATTCCGTAACTTGTCGAACTATTTGTCAGTTTTAAGGCGCGCTACACACCTTAGCCTCCGACGCCGACGACATTTGTCGACAACATTTTATCAGTGAACTAGGTTTTTAGCTTCACTTACAAGACACGTTTTGGAGGCACAAACCTGCTGCCGCCTAAGGTGGGCAGTAGAGCGTTATACAAATAGTAACATAATACTATATATATTTAGAATAAACAACATAATAAAGTGATAACTAGTTTATATTCAAAACTAGTTATGGCCCACAGCACTACGCGTGGCTTAGTCGAATTAAAAAGTAACCTATGTGCTAATTCAAAATACCAGCTAGCTCTATGCCAAATTTTATTAAATTCGTTTCGTAAGCGACTGCTTAAGCGCGAAGAAGTAACAAACATCACACTCAAAAA
Source organism: Cyclargus thomasi (assembly GCA_026546445.1). Classification (NCBI taxonomy): domain Eukaryota; kingdom Metazoa; phylum Arthropoda; class Insecta; order Lepidoptera; family Lycaenidae; genus Cyclargus; species Cyclargus thomasi. The sequence goes on along the minus strand of JAOTAV010073420.1, from coordinate 4,693 downwards.
CTCACAAATTCACTAACTTACAAACTTTTAAATTTTTAAAAGAAAACTGACGTGAACCGGCTTTGTGGTGTGTTTCGTCCAGTAAGTGAATTTACCGGTGGCCCAACTTCCCTAATGTGTATTCCCATTCCCAGATGCGTGCGCTCCATAAAGACTAAAAAGCAATGCTTGCCATATGGCAGATACAAACAAAAGTCTCTTTTACGAATGAAAAATTTAAATATTTTTATTAGTACAATTAAACCCGGGCGACGTTGTTCTGTTGGTCTTTTACACTGTGGCTGAGAACCTCGTCGTACACTCATTGGAATAATCCTGAGCGATCACTGCCCAATGCCCATTCCCTATTCTTTCATAAAAAGGCCGGCAATGCACATGCTACCCATCGGCTGTTATGAGTGTCCATGGGAGACGCCAGTTGCTTTCCATCAGGTTAACCGTCTGCTCCCTTGCCCCTTAAATAACATAAAAAAATATCATCATGCCTTGTGGTTCTCCACATTATGATCTTGGATAACTAAAAAGAGTGAAATTATTATTTTTAACAAAAAATGAAAACCGACTTATGTACGAATAGGCATCAGCCTATTTCTGTACACAATCTGAAGATTGTGTAAAGAAATAGGCTGGCTTCAAAATAATGAATTATTTTGAAGTCGGTACCAGTCAAAAATTTAAATCTAGGCAAATCATGACATGTAAGCTGGTACCGACTTTAAAATTATGAAGATTGTGTACAGAAATAGGCTGATACCTCACCGAATTCTAAAACAGGCACTATTAAAAAATAAATATTATTTAATACTTTTTGGTTTCTTTTTTATGGTTTTTGTTTTTCCTTTGGAAGTCGGTTTTAATTTTTTGTTAAAAATAATTGGACACGCATTGGACACGCCTCCCTCCCATGTTCGAACCTTGCACCCTTTCGATTGGGACCTACAAATCGACCCACTTGGCCCCGGACGCTCTACATTATAAGTTCGTTCGATAGCATTTTTTTTAATAAAAATAAGGGGGCAAACGAGCAAACGGGTTACCTGATGGAAAATAACTACCGCCGCCCATAGAAACTCGCAACATCAGGGTTGCATGGGCGTTGCCGGCCTTTTAAGAGGTAATACGCTCTCTTCCTAAAGGTTTGCAGGTCGTAGCGGTCCGGAAATACCGCTGGTGATAGTTTATTCCAGAGCTTTACATAACTATTCAGTAATTTGTGTTATACGTAGTTGGATATTTCAGTGTCAGAGAGTCCCACACACAATAGAGGGCTTTTGGGTTTTACGTCAATGTGCATTTTAAATTGAAACGTATAAGCCTATAAGTAGCAAATGTAATAATCTTTTTTTTTCTCCGTTAATAATTTACACAAACCTTGTTAAACTTATATGTATTTTATTGTGTAGCAAATCATTTGAATCCACCATCAATCCACCTATCCCTATTAAGGGATAGGTGGATTGGTGGTGGTAAAACGCCGTTTCACGCCAGTTTTCTGTAGGGCTGCGGTATGACTCCGGTCGAGCCGGCTCATTCGTGCCGGAGCATGTCTCTCCCACGGCAACTAGCATCCATATTATGTACTTGAGATCGGTAAATCTCTCGTTGTTCACGCCGTCCACCGGGGTTCGAACCTGCACACTTTCGAGTACAAACCAAAGGTTTTACCAACTAGACTACAAACGCTCTCTAAGCCCTCTAGCACAGGGTAAGGTTAGGAAACTCAATCTACTTACATTGCTTCTGCCAATTGAAGTTGTGTTGGATCTCATGCCTCATGCCCCGCCAGAGCTTGATGACGATGAGACAGTACGCGAACGACATTATGAAGAAGGGTATGAGGAGCAGATTCACGTCCAGACTCAAATTGAAACCTCGCTCCAACTCCAAGCTCGACCACACCTCGCGACATTTGAAAGCTGCAACAAGCAAAATTATTACATAAAAGAAATAACTTGTACTCTAAAACAATCAAGGCCCGTTTTTCTCTTTCCTGATAAGTGCTGTATATAAGCACACACAAACACACATACAAGTTTCCTAATAGCGAACGCGAAGTGTAATTTTTTTCTTTACAATTTGTTTTTAAATGACAGCTAGTGATGTTTATTTCTAGAATCACATTGCAATCCCTACCCAAAGACAACGACATCTAATACGATAAAATTCATTTAGACTAGCAGATAACATAGAAAACTACTTGCACACAAAATACACTCAAAGGCTTTCTTTTAGGGCAGTCGGTTAATATTTATAACTGGAATTGTTTGGCGAAAATATGTAGTTCTAGGTACCATGAAGCTAAATATTTTCACTGGCTAAATATTTTCACTCAACGTAGAGTGAGTCTTTATTCGACTACGCCAGGAGGATCATGTATGTATATGTGTATATATGTATAATTGTTTGGCACGCTCTGCAGTTTAAAAAATCTATTTTTGTAACTTATTACTGTTACAGACCCAATAATAACTGCTGGTGACACTGAGAACAGATAAATAGCGTGAAAGTAATTTTTAATGCCCAACTGTTTACGTACACATGTTCAGTATCAGCTTACTTCGCATCGAATAACCCAGAATGTTCTTATCTAAATATTACTCGTGCGAGATAACTAGGCACACGGCTTAAAATGCCAGTTATGTCACTCACCCTCCTGCTTCACGTCGCACCACCCCGCACTCGCCTTTTGCGTCGAGTAGCGTTAGCATAAAACGGTTTGAAAAATTCAAGCCGAAAATTTATGAATTTTATGTCCAGTAGCGTTGACATAACAACTAGTCATTACTTGTCAATATTATTATTAAGTATTTGTTATATATTCGTCAAGTTTGTCATTGTTAGTCATTGAGTTATATCTACATAGACGACACTGCTAGCAATTACATAATTTTTTGACATTTAATGCTTAACAAAATAGACTCTGAAATCTTATCTTAATCTTAAAATGTTTTTCACGTTTTTAAGAGCCTATTTTGTTCTGCCTTACCGGTCATACACAAGAAGCCGTACTTAATCGTATTGTAACTACGCAAAAATATTAATTTCTACAAGACCTCAATATTATGCATAATATTATGGTATAGCTTGATCACAAGCACTATACCACACCTTGGATATGTGCGCAGTGAGGCGGGGGACGGTTGCCATGGTTACCGGCCGTTAACACAGTGGTAGTATATACATGAAACTCAATTCCAAGAAAGGTAGTGCTTTATCTCGTGATGACAACAACATAATTTTTAAGTTGACTGATTACTAATGATGAAACTCTTTATACACGCTAGGACGTATTATACACTATTTAAATGTTAAAAAAGTTTAAATACACAATTTAAATACTTCTTGGCTTAAAATAGTTCTAAATTTAAACCGTCAAATTATATCGTAAGACACGTCCAACAATCATAACCTTCTCGTGTATACTGAAACTATGTTTTACCCTTGAGAGATGTCCCAATTCTACTTCGCAAAGGCGCAGATAAAAGTGATGTTGTAACAAATTATTTACTTATGTATATTTTAAAATATTATGTTTTCTTTTGCTGTATAACAAAACATGCGAAGGTTTATTTAGGTATAATTTATATAGCCTTGAAAAGGGCACAAAGTACAAATACCCCTGAGGCAGCTTGCCTAGAAACAAAATATATTATGGCTGTTACGGTAATATTTAAATTAACAATTTACATTCGAATGAAATTTAAAAGGAGGCTCGATTAAAATATATCATATTTTATTCAACAGTTGGTATTTCAATTAAAAAATATATGTTTGTTTGAGCAATATCAGAACTTGTTTGTGCATAATATTTTAATGTAAATTTCCATTGAAAATATTATGTTGCAGGTGCAAATGATTTCATATTATTCAAAAGGCGGTGTCTGTGTGATTAAAGTTTTATCTCACACTATTCAAAAGAGGAAGTATTTGTATTTTTGTATGTTTATAGCGAGTAAACTCAAAAAGGTATTGATCCGATTTTAACAACTTTTCTACAGTTAGAGTGCTACAATATAACACAGTGACATAATATGTTATAGTAATATATGGACGCTGTTAAGTATTTGTGTGTTATCCAACAAAAAATCACATTTTGAGTTATTAATGCAGTATTAAAAATAAAGTAAATAATAGTATAAGGCTATAATAGTATAATAGGGTTTTCAAAAGAAGTTTAGCTACGTAAACTACAATTATTTAAATCACATTGCAATCACGTCAAAACTTCTTCTTCTTCTTCTTCTTGGCTCATGCCTCCCCGTTTAGGAGTTGCCAGTATCAGAGTGTGGATGCAGCGTCAAAACTTAAAACGTTAAAATTGGAATCAAGCGTCCACCGCGGGCGACGCTGTCAGAAAAATTATCAGTTTCACACACAAAAATACCGATCCAATGCACGCAGTTCCACAGAAATCAGAGAACACAAACGAATGTAAAGTTTACTCTGTAAATATCAATTACATAAAGCGTACCCTTATGTAATTGGGTGATTTTTTTTTTTTGTAACGCAATTTCTGCCTTTACGAGTTTAAACCTTAATAATGACTAATTACTAATACCTAATTTAAACCTTATCATATACATATCATCTTAATACATAGACTTAATCATCTTAATACATTGGCTATGGTTCGGGAACAGGCTCTCGCGTTCTTACAATTCACGAGGCTCAGGGATTAACGAGTCCTTCAGTG
>JAOTAV010073409.1:0-13246 GCA_026546445.1 Cyclargus thomasi | reverse complement strand
AACTTTTTGCTCCGTCGGCGGGATTCGAACCCGCGACCCCCGGCGTAAGCTACCCACGCGCTTACCAACTGAGCCACAGAGGTCGACGAAACGAAACGTTTTATCCGCTAAACTTTGATGGTTCCTCTTCATAATCGGCGAATACAGACGATGACACGCAAGCACGCTTTTGTATAGGGTACACTCGCTTCTGTCTGTCGATATTTGTCTATATCCGTCTTGGATCGGCGAGATCATAATAACCTCCTCGTTTTTGGAAGTCGGTTAACAAAATATTATCCTGCCGTAGTAGACCGGCTTATGAGGACGCTTGCACAATGACCGTGCCTAATAACGAACTACGAACGTCGACGATTTTTTAGAGGCTGCATGACCTGCAACCAGCGAATATCTTGATGATACACTAGCGGCTAGAGAAATGAAAAAAAGGTATTTGTAATATCTATTGCTGTCTCTAACCACAAGCCGGGGAAACCGCAGAGCGCGAGAGACAACTGCTTGGATTTAAAAAACACTTTAAGAGAACAGGAAATCAACGATGCGTTGTCTCCTGATTTTTTCCACCAGAACTTCGTCGATTTAAGTATTTTTTTCATAAAAAATGAAAAAATTCATAACATATGTGCCCTATGTTTTCTTTTTGTATATAATTTAGCCAAATTTATTTTCTGGGAACACGGCGAAAAATCTTGCCATTTTTTCAGATTTGAACGTACGTATCTCTTCTAATACTTTCATTATTAAAAACAAGAAAACTAGTTGGTACCCGCAACTTCGTTGCGCGAAAATTTGTATGTCCGTTGTATGTATTTTCCCGGCATAAAAAGTATTATTGAAATCCGTCCAGTAGTTCCAGAGATTAGCGCGTACAAACAGACAGCATTTTTCTTTCGATTCGTGTTCTATTACTGTTCCTTAGCATCCCCACAATGATTATTTTGTAAAAATATGAAATGTACAGACACTCCAATTTTACTGTTTCATTATATGTATAGATCCTACTACTATTATAAAGGCGAAAGTTTATATGGATGTATGGATGTTTGTTACTCTTTCACGTAATAACTACTGAATGGATTTGAATGAAACTTTACCACAATATAGCTTATATATCAGAATAACGCATAGGCTATAGCTTATACATCAGAATAACACATAGGCTACAATTTTTGAGGTTTTTAATGTGAGGTCGTAAAAAAACACATTTTTTGCGCTTACATTGCAAACGCTGACTGAATCCTACAAGATAGATCAAAACAATTTACTACAGTATTGTACAACTTAAAAAGGTCTACAAAAAAGTCCGTGATGGTATATGTTTATCTCTTAGGAATAACCCACAATAACCATCTTTTATCCTTTACTTAAAAAAAAGGAAAAATTATAATTCTACCGGCATCATCCACGGAGGAAACAGGAGACACCGTTTGTATGAAACAACTGGCCTAGCGTCTCCTCTTAAGTTAACACATTTTACGTCACATATACTTTGCCAATTTCTTACTACATTTTCAGCATCCAAACAGAGACGGCATACCTACTATTTTAGCGGAGCCCCAGTGAATATTTTTAAGAAAATACTCGTGGATTCCCGCCATGTGTCGCAACACCCTGGAGTCTCGGAGTGAGTCGATTTCTTGACTCCCAGTACTAGCTTGAATAATCCCTACATAGGAATTGTATTTTATTTATGTTCTATTGTTTCTAGACCGAAATGTACTCGATATTTTTCGCACGTTTTAGCGAGACTCGGAAATTCTGAGCTGCACCGGATTATGGTATCCGATGAAAGTTACGGGTGGATTTTTCAAAGTTTTAAACAGTTTGTGACGTGGATTTTAGTGAAAATATGATTGTATTATAATCTTGATATAAACTTTTTTTTGTGAACATGTTTTTCAATGAACTTTTGAACGCGAAAAAAATTAAAAATCGGTTTAATTTAAAAAATTTTTTCGCGTGCTTAAGTGAAATTGAGAACAGTTTACATTCACAAATTAGCCCTGCCGGAAAACGCCTGTCACACCCCATTCTATTTGTTTAGTATAACATTATATCTTACAATAATGGTATCATTTAATTTGTCATTCATGAGGAGAGAAAATCGGAAGTAGATTTTGGAATATGAAAAAACATTGTTCTTGCGGGGCCTAATTAAGTTCGGCAAACGACTATTTCGTGACTTTATATGAATGAAAATTTAATGCGGCCTCTACATTGTCGCTAATGTTCGTTATTCGCTACGATCATCGAGCAAGCGTCTACATTTTTTAATGATATTTAGGGGGCAAGCGAGCAGACGAGTTACCTGATGGAAACCAACTGGCGTCGTCCATGAGCACTCGCGACATCCGAGTCACAAGTGCGTTGTCGGCCTCTATGAGGGAATAAGGAATAGGGATGAGGGATGAGGGAAGTTGGACCACCGGTAAACTCGTTTACTGAACGAAACACAGCACAACGCCGTTTCACGCCAGTTTTCAGCCGTACTTGTCAATTCGCCGATTAAAGGCGAATATTGACGAACATCAGCGCACAGAGGCGAGTAAATCCTCCACACAGTCGTGCACGCCCTTGTGCAGACGATGTCTGTATTCATCGATTATGAAGAGGTATGTAAATGACTCTCTTCAACGAAACCTTAGTCAAAAATCAAGGCAATTGGTCGCTTCAGTTTGTCATGTGTTTGTTTGCTCAGAAGCCAGTGTGCGTTTGCACAAAAAATTTTTACTTTTACAACGATATTATATTAATAATTTACAATTACTATAATTTAAGCTAAGTGAGCGTCCAAGGCGGTTGTAGGTGTCGTAGTGGTGTGACACACACACGAACTTTGTACCGCGCCGTATTCCCGTGCGTGTGAGTGGGACGGAAGAATTGTAAGACGTGCGGGCCACGCTGACGTTTAAAGAGGTTGTTCGGAGCTAACGCGCGAACAACCAGCAATCGCTTTTTCCAATTAGTTTTTTAGTGTGAATAATTAAAACATTTACATTAAAGCCAATAATTTCTATTCTAAATTTATATTTATATTTATTTCTATTTCAAAGTAGGGGAGCCCAAGAGGGCAATTTTGGATTTACTCGAGCGCGTTAAACTAAGACAGTGTTGGCTTTCTACATGTCTCTTGTTATCATGGTATAAAAATCAGATTTCTTAGTTACTTCGGTTCTTAAAATGTTATTTTTATGTACCAAAATATCGACAAAACCGTCAGACTGAAATGAAGGGCGGTAAAAATACGCCAAAGAACACTTCCATATAAAGCATTGATGATTTACATATGCGCGATACGCCTGTAATAACATAGAACAACAAAGCCTCATAATTTCATAACCAAGCTTCCCAGATATTTTATGTCACATTCAACTAAATGCTTTAGGCCTTGCTGTCTAAGATCGTGTAATAAATGTTCAATGTACACAATTATTTTAAATCAATTTCTTTTGTATAACATTAAAATCGCTGTAACCTTATATCTCACCGCTAAAAAAATGCCCTTATTGTTTTTTATAAGGTTTTACCTTATTTACAAGGTCTCCACGAAGCTTGAGTTGCTACGAAAATAGCACTCTCACCTCCCCGGCTTAGTGTTAACAGAATGCATCACCCATTCGATATATTGCCAAGACGTTGCCATAACAACCAAGATCATTGGAATTCCAAGCTAAGCTGCACGTCGTGTGTTTACACGGTGTATCTGAGCTGGGTACGTGTAACCGAGTTAGCTACAAATTGTGTTGTCACTTACGGTGTATCGAGTTATAAGGTATTACCACGTCATCCGAAGTTGTGAGGGTTATAGTTGACAGGCATTGAGCAGTATGTATAGATAGGTTATGAAACTATTATCTTGGTGCACACAGCAAAAAGAGAGACAATTAAGGTCTGTGGCATGCAAATTGTTACTTTTTAAGGTTGCGTACCCAAAGGGTAAAACGGGTGCCTTACTAAGCTCTTACTAAATGTGTCATTCTGTATGTCTGTCTGTCCGTCTGTCTATCTCCAAGCCGATATAATAACAAAATTAAATAGTAAAAACAAAATAAATTAATTATTGAACGGTGGCTCTAGTATAACAAATGTATTTTAAAAATTGTTTCTTAATAGTAGACTGATAAATTTGACATGCAGATTATCGGCAGCTTGGCCTAGTGGCTAGGACGCTGACTTGAGTTCGGAGGGGCCCGGGCTAGATTCCCATTACCTCATTTTCATTTTATAATTTTCTTAATTTTTCGTAAATTTTAAACATGATTAATAAAACTTTCAAAAATAAGTTTTCCCAATTTTTTACTCTGCACTGGTACGCAAACCTTCGTGCGCGAGTTTAACGCACTTGGCCGGGTTTTTTTTTCTGCTGGCACAATCGATTGAAATCTTGACCTCCAAAAAGCATATTTTTAAGCAAAAATTTTTTTTTCAAATAAGGTTTTAATTCAAAATTTGAAGTAAAAAAAAAGGTTGTGTGTCTGTTTCAGCGCTTACTCATAAAGTTTCTGTTAGGCTTTTCACAACATTTTTGACAGATTTTCCATTCAACATCTGTCAAATAAAATTGTGAATTGACATCATAAAAGGGCCTGTTTCACCGCTTACATATAGTCTATCCAAAACTTTACTCGACAGATGTTGTATGGAGAATCTGTAAAAAAAGTTGTGGATAGCCTAACAGAAAGTTTATTAGTAAGCGGTGAAACAGGGCCTTAGAGTTATCATTTTAACACTGCAGTCTATATTAAGATGATAGCTGGTATAGTGAAACCCTTAATAATTTAGTTAATTTAATTTCCTCCTCTATAAGATATAATCCTGGCAATTAATTTTTAACGCCACTTGGGAGCCAGGATCGCAACACCAATAATACTTAAACCTAAAATATTACATTCATTGGCTCTCATAATTTTTTATTTTGCACAATATGCATAATTTTATTTTACTAAATTCAACAAGAGAGTGTTTTATAATCTTTTTGGGTCGATTTAATTTTTAAATGGAATAAAGGAGCAAACCTCTCTCGAGGCCAAACGGTATGAATTTTTATTTGAAATTTGAATGTGATTCACTTAAACATGGAACGCTATCAATAAAACTTCTCTCTCTGTTCGTCAGTTTATCGTCTGTTTTTGTTTATTTTTACGCCACCGTTTCGTGCTATATAGTAGTCCGAATCGCACTTTTTTTTTATTTAAATTGAATTGAAAATTTGTCGAATATCGAGCGAGGCTTGAAGTAAATAGAATACACTTAATTTACATGGAGTTAGCGACACACAGATACGTAACTCGTTTAAATTTATGAGATACAATTAAATGGGTACAGTAAAAGCCGAGTGTCAGGTAGAATGTAAATACAGATTTACATAATCGCAAACCCCTCGATCAATTTTACGATGGACGTAAAGACGTAACACAGTATAAATGGTATACAGTAGACTGAATCAGAAAAAAATAAGGTAGATAGTATTTATTTTTTTTGATACAAAAAAAACTTTTGTTGAATATGTACTCAACATATTAACTGAAAAAAATACAGTACTCACTGAACATCAGCAGTAAAATCGTTGAAAAAATCTGAAAAACATTCAATTCTATCTGACGTTCATGAACTCAAAATGAATCCATCAAAGTGAAATAAACTTTACGGGAGAAATGAGATGAGCTTGTATACATTCATTTATTTTGTAAATTTACAAAATAAATATTACATATTTATCTGATTTCTATAATAAGGATTAATTACAGTGGAATAACTCCCAACAGTAAATTTACAATAACGTAAATGTACTGTTATAAGTGATGCAAAAGGAAGACATAAAGTTAAAATAATTTTAAATCATTCCGAAAAATGCCGAATTCAGTGAACATCGTATGATTTTGAATGATGATCTACTGTTATGTTTTATATTGTGTACCTTATGTGCGTAATTTACTTGGGTTTATACGTTCAAACAAGGGCGTTAACACTCGAGTATTAGAATACTATATTGCTCAATTCTAAGTTAAGCAGTAATTACTCAACTGAAATACCTACAGCAAACTCATGACTGAGCGTCAAAGCTGAGCGTGTTTAATTTCGTGATTTAATATGACAGATTCACAACACAAAAAATTTCAGACCGCCCGATAGCTAGTGGTAAGTGTTAAACTCGTCATTTTGAAACATGAGTCCACTAGGCGGCGTTTTGAGGATAATGGGTCTGTCCACTTTTTCCTAGGACGTGGCTGGCGAAAGATCAGGCGCAGGAACGACTTTCTACAAGACCATCCAATGCGTGGATTATATCAGTCAATCAGGTGATCAGCCTTTTTAGAGCGTTCGTAGCCTAGTGGGTAAGACCTTTGGTTCGCATTCGAGAGGATACATGGTATGTACCAATAAGATACTTTCCGATCTCTAGTACATAATACGCATGCTCATTGCCGTGGGAAAGCCATGCCATGACGGGAGTGATACCACGGCCTCGAGGGAAACTGACGTGAATCGGCGTTGTGCTGTGTTTCGTTCAGTAAGTTAGTTTACCGTTTCCCTGTTCCTCTGCGACTGTTCGGATGTCACGAGCGTCCATGGGTGACGGCAGTTGATTTCCATCAAGTAAACCGTCTCGCTCGTTTGGTCCCTAAAAAAATGCTACCTGCACTATGAGTTATGACCATTAGACCGCAAATTTCAGTATAGACTCTGCATACTGATAAAGTACATAGAGTAGATAGTAGAGCAGAAATACAGTTGTACGAAAGAAAATATCATCAGGGGATGCTCCCTAACGGTAAATGAATCATCGAAAATAGTTACAGTAAACCAATTGCTCAAATAATAATGTTTACGTGTCGTCGTTGAAGTTCTAAAACCACGTAAGTCACATTTTGGCTATTTAGTTATTTTGATAAGATAAGTTTTGCAGAAAATCGGAAAACGCATCGTTTAAGTCTAATCAGAAACACGTCTCAGCTAACAAAAACTTGTACAATTTTTAAATTGTAAAATCTTATTTGTACAAAATTCATTCAATTGTTTCGCTCTCCTGAAAAGTTGCCATTTTTGACTTTCGTGGTGCTAGAACTTTAACGACGATACTTAAAAGTTGCTTACAGAGCTCTTAAATTTGATCTGCCCACACGATACCGTCAGGAAATATATTTTTTTTTTGTTCTTCACTTTAAGGCCCCTAGATGGCGCTACAGTCAATTTAACGTGACTTCATATAGCCTATCACCAGCGAACTAACCAGAGACTTCCAACGACACCTCATTTGTCTAAATAGGATAAGTAGTTACGAGGGAACAGATGAACATACATACATATGTAAATACAAGCATACAGATCAAAATCATCAAAGTTACGAGAGAACAGATGAACATACGTACATATGTAAATACATACAAGCATACAAATCAAAATCATCAAAGTTACGAGAGAACAGATGAACATACATACATATGTAAATACAAGCATACAGATCAAAATCATAATCTCCTTTCTGCTTCGCCGTAGTCGGGTGATTTCCGTCTAGCTGCTAGACAGCTCTAGCATTTAGCATTTAGCAACCAAGCTTATTTCGTTTCTTGTTTAAGGTTGAAATTAGCATTCCAAAACAACAAACTGCAACAAACTTAAACAGTTATTTTCAATAAGAACTTTCCCATCTCCGTTGTAAATTACTAGATTTCAGACGATTGTATTTCTTACTTTAGTATGATTTACCGTTAGTACGAGTTTTATTCGATTTCTTTGTTACAAAACTTCCTTGGGCATAACTCCAGCAAAAATATTTATCGTTTCCTCAGACGGAGTAACTCTCATGGACGATCTGATGCGATCTAAAGTGCAGTACTGTTTTTTAAGGAATATTTTGATCTTTCAAGAAATATTCTACAGACTCGTCGACCATGGAAAATAATAACACAAAATTAAAATTATCTCTAAGGTTAAATGTATGCTATATTTTTGGGTAGAAGCTAATCAAAGCAACAAGCAAGAGGGAGAAAACCCGGCCAAATAAGAGTTGGATTCCCGACCGAAGGGGTTCCGTACCTTATTACAGTAAACATTGAGTAAAAGTCCACCTTAGATATTAATTTTGTTAACATTTCCCTTAAAATTAGTAAAGTTTAATTGCAACTTAGTATTTTATGAACATTTCAAGTGCCTACATATTGCCATTATTAATATCGAGCAACAAACGGCAAAACAATCACATTTGCTGTATGAGATTTATTGCCGGTATTACGTTTTTAGTATTTGTTGTTATAGCGGCAAGAAAATCATGTTTTGTGAAAATTTTAAGTTTTTAGTTGTAACCGTTTTAGAGATACAGTCTAAAGACAGACAGACAGACGGACATCGAAGTCTTAGTAAATCCCGTTTTCATCCTTTGGGTACGGGACCCTAAAGATCAGGGCTATGTGGTGCCGACACAATTAAAACTTTTTTTAAGTTATTAAAAAATGCTTTGTGTCTAGCTTCCCCAGGTTACTTATTAGGTTTTTTTTTAATAATTATACAATTTAATTTACTAACTTTCAGAGTTGGCCCATGTTTAGTATTATTTTCCTAACTTCTATCTCGAAGCACTCTCTGGTGTAAACTCGGAATTAATTATTTCACATTATCAAACTAAGACGTCTTTATCTAAGCAAATTTAGGAACAATTTCATCATACAATGAATTCTAAATGAAACGATTATGAAAACGTTTACATATTTTATGTTGTTAATATTATAATAGTTTGTGTAACATTATTATGAAACTTCGTTGCGCAAAAATTTGACAAACCGTACATTACCCGGCTTAAAAAGTATTCTATATGTTGCCCTGACCTAATAGCAATCAAAACAAAAAAACATTTATTCAAATCTGTCAAGTAGTTCCTGAGACTAGCGCGTACAAACAGACAAAGAGACAAACAAATAAATAGACCTGGACAACTTTTTTTTGCCGATATGTGTTCTATTACTGTTCCTTAGCAACCCCACATTGATTATTTTGTAAAAATAGAAAATGCACAGACACTCCCATTTTACTGTTTTATTATATGTATAGATTTTTTATTTTTACATAACTATCCTAAGACTTTTCTCTAGTCAACACTTTCTTGTATAAAACTTCCGTAACTTGGTCTGAGTATATGTGGCACCAGTAGTCGATCTTCATAGAAATGAACCGCATGTCTTGCACGTGTGCGTTGTATCCCACTCTCTACTAATATTATAATTGTATATTGCGAAAGTTTGTAAGTTTGTGAGTGTGTATGTTACTTCTTCACGCTTAAGCGGCTGGACTGATTTCGATAAAGTTTGGCATGGAGCTAGCTGATATTCTGGATTAACACATAGTCTACTTTGTACGTGGGTAGCACCGCGGGGCACAGCTAGTATAAGGTATAAACACCGCTGCACATGCTATGCTATCATGTTTATGGCTCCTCTATATAATTCAGACGATGACATGCTAGAACCATTGTGTAGCATCCACGGGTCTGATCGCCTATCATCGTCAATGATCGCCTTAAGTCAACTAGTTGACAAAGTACTATGAATACTAGGCTTGTGTCGAATAACGATCTACGTCCTGACTATTAAGTAGCGGCGTCATAAGATATTTTGCTTACGTGTGTTTCGGCGGGGCGCGTGAAAATGACCTACTTAGATCTATATACTCCGACTTGGTGCTCTAATTGCTCACACGAAGTTTGCGTATCGAGTTTATATCGAGAATTAATGCACGACACTGCACTGTTTGCTCACAACTTCCTTGGCGTTGCGCGTTGGTACTTTACTAATTAGCTTGCCAGTGACGTCACTGAACGTGCCGATAGGCCTTTAGGACTGTGTATCTAAATTTTAAAATCTCAATATATATTCTTGTTCTTTTCTTGATATTTAGGGGGCAAGCGAGCAGACGTGTTAACTGATGGAAAGCAACTGCCATCGCCTATGGACACTCTTAGCATCCGAAGTGCGTTGCCAGGGAATAGGGATAGGGGGGATTAGGGAAGTTGGGCCACAGGGAAACTTACTCACTAAAATACCTAACTGAAACACACTAACCGAAATACAGCACAATGCACACCAAGTATCTGTGAGGTCGTGGTATCACTCCGGTCGAGCCGGCCTATTCGTGCCAAATGATCCTCCCACGGCAAATAACGTGTGCGTGTGCTTATCACTGGACTCTTCCAAAACGACTCGACCTATTTCGATGAATTTTTTGTTCCATGTGCCCCGTTACGACGAATAAGATATTATGATATATGTATTATGCATCCAAAGCAATAGAATAATTCACAGATTAGAAAACTGATTCGACTTGATGATTAAGTTTATTTTATACACCAAGTATTTTGTCAAAGTGCAAGATGGGTTTCATTCCGATTTTTCCCAGAAAAAAACTTTAAAAGAAGGTAAGATATGAAAACTGAAAAGTTTATATCAATGCAATAGCTTATAAAGCTCAAAAAAGCACTCCTCAGTATTCCAGTTTTCGAAGTTTAATAAAAAATACATAGCGTAACTAACCAATTATTTTGTTTGAATTTCCGAGTTCCTTGAAAGTTTTCTCGAAGATTGTATGAAACTAGCGATCGGAGTTTTTTTGTATCCGGAAGCTCGCTGTCTCTCAATATTTGTGTTGCAGTAACCTACTTCGATAAGAATTTGGTTCACAATGCTAGAGCTCAGCTCACATTGTGTCCCAATGTATCGCGGTCGCGACGCGTCCCTTTTTACTTGTAGTATATTCATTATTTACCTTTACAGTATGTGTTCCATACGTATATATTGATTTGTATGTTAAATAAAGCAATCAATTGACTTAATTTTTACCCGATTCTGCACCCTTGGCAATTGGGTACAAGCTAATTTCCAAAAACAGAAAACCCGACTGATTGGTGTTGACCATTGCAATTGAAATATCAAAATATGTTTATTTCTAGAATAGCTATTTAAAGCCCTTCATTTTGATACCCTACTCGACCTGAACGAGTGGAAAAAAATATATTTCAATTTTTTTATCTACCCAGTGTCACTTGTGCTATCGAGACAAATCTAACGACACCTCATACGTTAGAATCCATTAAGCCGTTTAGGCTGCAGAGCGTGCCAAATAATTATACAAACATATTTATTCTCGAAAAACATAATTCTACTGGCGCAGTCGGGTGAAAAAGCGACGCGCGTCAATACGTTCAATGTGATTCGACCCTTAGGCCATATAAGAGAAAATTACAAAGCGAGTCTGCGGTTCCAAATTTCGTATTCACATGGCGGAGCTAACGTTTTAAATTAGTTTTATTTAGTTGCACTAACGAGACAAAAATATTTTTATATTCTTAGTTTTTCTATTGGTATCATAAATTGAAATAGTATTTATAAGATTTTTTTTATAATATAACTAGCTTTTGCCTACGGCTTCGTTTAAGGTGCTTATGTTATAACATTTATCTGTATACCACGATTATATTTCAGTGTTCGTAGCCTAGTGAGTAAGACCTTTGGTTCGCGCTCGAGAGGGTGCAGGTTCAAACCTCGGTGGAGGCCAATGAAATATTTTCCGAACTCAAATAATAATACGGATGCTCATTGCCGTATGAGAGCCATGTTTCGGCACGAACGGGCTCGCTCGAGAGTACCACGGCCCCACAGAAAACTGGCGTGAAACGGCGTTGTGCTGTGTTTCGTTCAGTGAGTGAGTTTACCGGTGGCCCAACTTCCCCATTTTCATTCCCTCTTCCCTCACATAAGCCAGCAACACACATTGGGGTGTCGCGAGTGTCCATGGGCGACGGCAGTTGCTTTCCATAATGTAACCAAGCGAGCCGTCTGCTCGCTTGCCCCATAAATATCATAAACAAAATTCAGCCCGATCCCTTAAGTAGATGTTATGACGTAGACATATATTAAAAGGCAATAAATTATACAACCAAGGTGATAAAATTTAGGAAAGTTCGCATGAACATATTTCTAAACGAAACCGCGGGAAAAAGTTAGTAAAAATATAAAATTTAAGAATTTAGTTCAATTCAGTAGCTAAACGATAAAAACTCTTATTGAAATAAATTGTAAAACTTATTTTCAATGAGGTTACTCAAATTTTTTTTCATTTACGCCTGCTCACTTCCTGCTAAGTGAAGAAGCGAACGGGTTAAAAACAAAGCAGCCCAGCCCCCCTAGACAAGTGGCAAGCGATTAAGATTTACGATAATCGCTTCGCTTGTTTTGTACGAGATTGACATATTCGAACTCGAATAGATCACGTGACTTTTCGTTCGTATATGTCAATACCATACAAACACACGCCAAGCGATTATCGTAAACGATACTCGCTTGACACTTGTCCAGGGCGGCAGCCCCCTTATGTATTATTGACATTGTCGAACGAAAAGTCACGTGATCTAGTCGTCGTCCGACAATGTCAATCCCATACGAAAACACGCCAAGCGATTTTCGTTATCGATAATCGCTTGCCACTTATCAAGAGGGCTGTTCACCATCATTAATAAGTCGCAGGTGCATCGCCGGCCTTATTTCCACAGTATTTGTCTAGCTAGATTGCGCCACAGTGCCACTTGGAGTGTGAAGTTCTCAATAGTTTCGACGTGTAATTCCCAAAGGATACTGCTGCACGTAACAACCAGTTTCAAATTACGTCACACAGAAACTCGATAGCTGAAGAGAGTTTTCAAGGCTCAATGTCCTCATAGACAAAGTCTTTAAGACCAAACCCCTTATTCTATATATTTAAACAGTGTTTAACTAATCAAGGTTGGCTGTCCCTTTCTGTCGTGTGACGTTTCGAATATTCCAAAAAAGACAGCCAACCTTGAAAACTTAAACACTATTTTAATATCTTTATATGGCGGTAAATCGCAGATTTATTACTAGCTCTTTAGTGTTTCGTACCAAAAGGGTAAATATAATACCGTTCTTGAAATATAGCTTGGACACGAACAGACGGACAGACATCGAAGTCCTAATAGTAGCGGGACTCTATTATTATGACTTCGATGTCTGTTCGTCTGTCTGTCTTCATGCAGTATTTAAAAACCGCAGAGAGTTTCACAGATATTTCTGTAAGCGCTATAACGACGATTTTTTAATGATAATTAGGGGACAAGCGAGCAGACAGGTTACCTGATGGAAAGCAACTGCCGTCGCCCATGGACATTAGTGACATCCGAAGAGTCGCAAGTGCGTTGCCGGCCTTTATGAGGGAATAGGGATAGGGGGATTAGGGAAGTTGGGCC
>JAOTAV010073398.1:0-13248 GCA_026546445.1 Cyclargus thomasi | reverse complement strand
ACTAAATACCTATTGTATTAAAATTTTTGATAAATTAAATATTATAATATGAACTGTACTAAACTCAAACGTCTACATGCTGGTCAGTTAAGTTGGCTGGGTGCGGGAGACGCGAGATGGGTAGCACTTCGCAGTTAACTCGCCAAAAATAGGATTTCGATCTATTTAAGCCAACTTAATTAACAACTTACAACCTAACTCGATTTTACTGTTTAAATGTCAAAAATAACTAAACTCGGTGATTGCGCAAGTTAACTCGCAATTTAACTAAATTAGGTGTAAATCGGCCCTATGAAACAGCCCCTTACTCTTGTTATTTCAGTGATGCATATGCTGTGGCATGTCTTGGCGTTACGGCTTTGGATTGGGAGCGACTTGGTATGGCCGCCTTAGAGGAACTATCCTTTGAAGTGGCTAAAAAGGCGTTCCAAAGAAGCGAAAATATAATTTTTCTTTCTCTAATCGACCACATACAGGTGAGAAAAAAAAAACACGTCTTTAACTAGGAATCATTGTATAATTATAATGTTCTTAAATACAATGAGTATTTTATTTATAAAGATGTAATTTTAAGTATAGACAAAAGGGTTCAGGTGGCTAGGCGGTCAATCAGCCAGGGAGGTTGAGAAAGGAAAATAATAAAACCAGACACAGAATTTTAATTTGGCTACATACTCAAACTTCTAATTTAATAACTCAGCATGGGGAACCTTATGATACAGCCTCTAATAAACCAATTGATCTTATTTACAGTGCTCACAATAAATGTTAAAGATAGCCTCAAATCAAGATTCACATTACATATTATTTGTCCTTTGTCCGTCTGATTTATACATCGCCAACGAATTTACTAACTCGGTAAACTCAAAAAAAAAAACTCAAATTCTGAGATTGGCAAGTCATCACAATTATACATTTTATAGCTTCTAGCTAGTCGTCAATAGTTTATCTTATAATATAATAAACAGTGGACCCGACAGACATTGTCCTGCAGGTCTTTTTTAAAAGTTTTAAATAAAAAAAATATATTGATGACAAAGTTTAAAACTTATAAAATAAAAATTATGAGAATGGTGGGAATCGATCACGTGCCTCTTCGTACTTAAGTAAGCACCCTAACAACTCCGCCACGCCGCTGATGATAAGCGCGTCAAATTTATCGATATCCTTATGAAAGGAACGAAAACGCAAAAAATCTATTTGTTGTATTAGAGCCCCGTTTAAACATTAAATTATTTTTTTCAATATTTGTTGTTATAATGGCAACTACAACATATTCTTTGAAATTTTCAGCTCTCTAGCTATTACCGTTACAGCCTGGAGATTAAGACTTAGATGTCTGTCCGTCAGACATCGAAGTCTTAGTAATAGGGTTCCGTTTTTATCCTTCGGGTACGAGACCCTAAAAAGAGGATCGTTTAAATAGTATCCTTAGTGAAAAACGTTATTGCTAATGCCCTACGTTCCTTTTCTATATCCGTTTCATCACCCACGTCTTCACTCACCACAAAACTTAGTAAAGTATATACAAGTACTTTTATTGAATGACGCAGTAGTGAGTTTTTAGTGAGTGAGGGTACTGTGAAAGGCCCTTTATTTTGAGATTTAAATATCATAAACTCATTATGCTTTGCATTATGTATACTGAACAATATAATAAACATATTGAAGGCTTTAAATATTCCCTCTCATATAGGAGCGTCACACAGCGGGCGAGAATCGCGCGGTGATACTGGGCGACATACACGCGTACAGGGGGCGGTACGCGGACGCAGCGCGCGCATACGTCAGCGCCGCGCGGGACGACCGCGCGTTACAGATGTACGTCGACCTAAGGATGTTTACTAAGGCGCAGGTGAGAGTAGTTTTACGACATAAATTATTTCTGACAACCAAATATCCGATTCTCAGACCTGCTGAATCTATACTAATATAAAGCTGAAGAGTTTGTTTGTTTAAATGAGCTAATCTCAAGAAATGCCGGAATTTAAAATTTCTTTTTGTTTTGGTAGGTCCATTTATCGAGGAACGCTATAGGCTATATAACATCACGCTACGACCAATAGGAGACAAGCAGTAATGCAATAAATGTTGTAAAATTTATAAAGCCTCACGCGGCCGGCAGATAGTATGGAGATAAAAAAAATATTTTCGATTTTTTATCGTATCGTGTAATACGATACATTCTTGAATTTATAATAAAGACAATTTATATTTTAGGAATTTGTGGGCGAAGGCGAGGGCTTAGCGGCGTTGGCTCGGCGTCGCGCAGAGTGGGCTAGGCGAGTCAACGAACCCAAAGCGGCAGCTGAGATGTACCTCGCCGCGGGGGACGTCGGCAAAGCGGCTAGGCTTCTGGCGGAGAGCGGCAGACGTGATATGTAAGTATAAGGTGGCTAAACTGCTGGCTAACGGCTGCCGACGAGATATGTGGGCTAATCAACTATTTGACCCACAGTATGATGTCCTTTAGAATTTTCAGACAAACTATCTTTTTTTACTTTTATTTACGATAACAATAAGATATCATTATGTTGCTAGATCTCACGGCCGTAGTGTACCGAACTCGATTATTAAATACTAAAAAGGAATAATATGTTTTTTAATGGTAACTTATTACTCAGTATACAATTCCTTTGCCCCATACAAAATTTTTCTGTCCATGGACTTACATAGTACCACACTAAGTACAGATATGCAATATTTTATATGACAATTATACTTAAAAGAAACGGAATGCATTAATAAAATACCTACATAATGTCAATAATAAAATCAAAATTATTAAGACGATTCTGAAAAATCTTCGATCTAAAATTATATCTGAAATTTCAATCAAAAGATCTTTTCTGATTATTAGGTATAGGGTCAAGGAGGCAACAGTGACTCATATATTTTTATTATTTTTTATTATACTGAGTTACCGTCAAATTCGAAAATAAAAATAGCGACAACTCTGCCGTAAACGGTAGGTACTTACCTTGGCTCGCCGGAGTGTCGATGGAGTCCCAATATATTATATACAAAATATTATTTACGTTTTAAAATAAAAAATATTCGCGGACTTCTCAAAAAGTATGGATCGAATAGATGATTGGCCCATATAAGTATAAGGCGGCTAGGCTCATCGTCTGTTGGCTGAGAGCGGCAAAAACATTCTAAAAAACAGCTATAACTGACCACGTCGTGTAAGCGATAGCGCGACGTAGATTACCAGCAGCGACCCATTTGGTTGTATATTTGAATTTGTAAAATTTTAATATTTGTTGATATAACGGCAACAAATAATAAAGAGTTGTTACAGGTTAATTGAGCTGGCGAGAAAAATGGACAAGGGTTCGAGTGAGTCGCTGCGGCAACTCGCTGAGGCGTTAGAGATGGCTGGAGAGCTACCTACCGCGGCCGACGTTTATAAGAGGCTAGGGGACTATAGGCAAGTACATCCATACTAATATTTATATTATTCTAATATTTTATAACAAAGAAACCCATAAAAATATTGTTTCATTATTTCGCCTTTTAAATGCCGCCAAAAACACGATGAGTTTACGATCCGCCATAGTGTGTCGTCACACTAGTAGTATTTGGCACTCTTTATTCAAAAATATATCCCAACTCTTGCAATCTACGTGAGACAGGAGTCGGAACTTAACAATAATAAAAAAACCAAAAACAATTTTTTAAATGAATTTTAAAACTTAATATTTTAAATAACAATTTTGTTTAAGTGGAAAACAAAAAGTCTAGTGTCATAAACATTAAACAAGAATGAAATGAGCTGAAATATATCTATATTTCAGCTAATTTTATGCTAATTTATTCATAAATTTAATGTTCATTATGTTTTTAAAATTTTTAATTAAAAAGACCTTAAACTACTACTGACATGACATCACATCCTAACCGGAAGTAGCTCAAAAACATTTTCGTCTGTATATAAAATCATATTTCATTTCGAATTAATATATCAATCATAAGCTTTTATTTTATGATTATGTTGAAATACGAATCTGTAAGCCGAGTTTTACTGTAAATATGCGTTTGTTTATTGAAATTAAATATAAGTCAAATAGCCTATTATTTTACAGTAAAGTAGCGCAGCTTGCAGTGGCTTCGGGTGAGTGGTCGCAGGCTTTCACACTGGCGCGCGACCACCCCGAGTGTAAGCGCGACGTGTACCTGCCGTACGCGCACCAAATGGCAAAGGAGAATAAGTTCGTTGACGCACAAAAAGGTGAGGTTTTTGAGGTTACGTTTACGGCCGGCCTGGGGCGTACGTTTTCTGTATTAGATTTGTTAGTCATGCGGCATCCCGCATTCTAACACCCGGATGCATTGAATCAGCAGAAAAGACAGTATGTGGAAACTACTAATACGGAAAATGTACGTTTGTGGACGGCCTTCTATTGCTTGTGGTTTATCCTCTCATTCTGAGATTATATACCTTTTTCTGGGTAACGTTACTAGACTATCACATCAAATAGCGGTATGGAATCGTGTACTTTGTTATCTGTATATTAATACGCAAGCTGAAAACTTTGGACCCCTTTTTACCAAATACGCGTAACGTATAAGCAATAAATTTCTCCAAGTTAAAGTTGACATGGAGGAGGAGCGTGGAAAACCAATATTATTTAAAAATATGCTTTTATTTTACATATTTTTAATATATAAAAACGCTACGCACACTTGATTTTGACATGACACGATAATCATACGCGAAATATTCTATTGCTTATGGTTGACGTCTGTGCTTTTTAATTTATATTATATACCTACCGGCCTGATAACGAGGCATTTTGTACCAAATTGAAGTCTGTAATTGAATTGAGAATAGATTATATTTTTTATAGCTCGTCTAAACGATGGATTTAAATATTATGGTCGAATTTAGACGACATGGTGACCTCTAGTGTTAATAATACGTTACAGCGTATCACATGGCTGGCGAGACGTCTACCGCTATGAGAGTGTTCTACGTGTTAGTCAACAATGCAATAGCTGAGGAGAGATTTGCTGATGCTGGATACCTCCACTATCTACTAGCTATGCAGTATTTGGAGTCGGCTGCAAACACTAGCAATAAGTTAGTATCATTTTATACGAGTAACTGTCGCAGTATGAGACAATAATTGATAAATATTGAACCTTTATTTAATAAAAAAAAAATAAAAAGAAATTTAACGTGATCCTCATAAATAATTTCTGGTCATTCTGTAGCGTGTACCAAGGAGACATCTTGCGATCTCAAGTACATAATACGGACGGCATGAACAGACAGACGTAATCGGAGAGATATCTTGGCTTCACAAAAATGACGTAAAACAACGTTGTGGTGGGGTTTGTCCAGTTTACCGGAGGCCCAACTTACCTACACCTCATTCCCTAGTTTCGTTCCCTATTAAATGTCAGCAATGCACTTGTAACGCTCCTCCAGTTTTATAGCGACTGCAGCTGTCCCGTCTGCTTGCTTGCCCCAACACATCACAACGCCGTCTCACGCCATTTTTATATGAGGCTCAGGCTGAAGGGTATCACTCCTGTCGAGCCGGCCCATTCGCGCTGAAGCTCTTCTGCTTCTCTTCCACGGCAATGAGCATCCGTATATGTACTTGAGATCGGAAAATGTCTCATTGGTAAACGCCTCCACTAGGGTTTGTCTGGTAGTTTGTCTGCTAATAGGTATATTAGCCTAATCGCTCTGAATCATATAAAAAAGATGTATTTAATTTTGAGTTTTATTACAGGGAACGGACCACAAACCTGTCGCAATTCACAACCAACGATCGTCTAGCACGCATATATCATGCGTACGACACGATACACAAGTGCGTGCACGAACCGTTCTCGCTCGCGCAGCCGGACGCACTGCTAAACGCCACGCGGTACGTGCTCGCGTCTATCGAGGAACCGTTGCCAGGGGTGTCTATGTTGTATCCTTTGGAAAATTTTAAAATAACATTACCTAAGCCATTCTTTGGTAATTTTGTATGGATAAGGAGAAAGATTGAATATACCTTAAGTAATACTTTTATCTGTACATACCATAGAATTCTGGGTTAAAGGCTGAGGGAGTTTATTTTGTCGTGTCACTAATTTCCCACGTAGAAAAAAATTTCGGCGTTGCTTTTACTGTAAATTCATCATCTTATTTTCATACACTCTGTAAATTGGAGAATTTTTGTTAAAAAATAACTTAGTTTAGATACCGATTTTTTTTATTTAGTCTGTATACAAAATACTTTTTTAAACCTTCGTGATGACCTTAATGGAATAGTTCAGTTGTTTATACTTGTGCATGGCGAAACAAGCGAAAGCGCTCAATGCGAACATGTTAGCCCGACAGATGCTGGAAAAAATTCTGGGACTTCAAATACCTCAAAAATTTCAGGTGAGTAACTGTGTTTAGTTATTATAAGCCGCGACTTTAAGATTGCTCGGCGAAAACTTAAATGGTCTCGGCGAGAAAATTGCTTAGGTAGCGCATTTTTTAAAACTATCGTGAAAATTCTCAGTCGTATTTGAAGATATAAGTGGATGAAGCGTGTTACTAACATTTTAAAAACTGCCGGATTTTGGCGTAAACGGACACATTAGGACCGGAAAATTTATTTCAAATTAAATTTATGTGCATTTAATGTATAGCTAGATGAATGATCTAGATAATGAAATCGCTAAATTACAAGATTATCAAAATTATATAGGGAAAATTTAGTATTTACTTAAAGGTTGTAATATGTTACTTATTCGCTTCTTCCACTTATGTCTTTATTTGTTCCATCTTACTGTCGCGCAGATCTTGTGCATTGCATGTTAAATTAATCGTATCAGTTGTCGCTACAGTCAGATTTTAACACACAGACTCGTGACACTTTTGTATCGCAATTTTATCATCATATGCAAAACGCTGCACGGGCGCACTGCGCACCATAAAACCATGAATGCTACTACATATTTTCTTGAATATTTCTAGGAGAGCGTAGAACTGCTAATCCTGAAGAGCGGTGTCTCCGGGACTGCGGGTGACGACGACGTGTCGCCGCTCTGCTGGCGATGTCGCCGTCACACGCCGCCGCTGAGTACACAGTGCGCCAGGTGTAAACACATGTTGGCGCACTCGCTCGCCACATATGGTAATTATAGCGTGTAGTAGATATTGCGGGAAATAGAAATATTTTCATTGAAATCGTCGAATCGTTAAAATTGCTGTCAAAATCCATACGAAAGTGAACATTACAACTATAGCCTGTCGCATAGTTTTGTTGTTACATGATACGAATTTGCGATTTTGGAGCATTTATTGCGCAATCATTGCTATCGCGAGTTACAGATAGCCGTGGGGATTTTTATCACGCGTATTTCATTTGCAAGAATTTCAGTGTGTTACAGAAATAACGGGAAGATCGCGCGGTTAAAATTGGCAATGCGATTAGTTCAAATTAATTTGAACAAACACAATAAGAACCAATATCATTCGTGTTATTTTATTTAGAGGTCCTCCCTTTGGTGCAATTCGAGCCAGCCGAGGGTATACCTTACGAAGAGGCAGTGGATCTCATCAACCGTATGCCGATACCTGAAGTGGAAGTTCCAAGTGCTGGAGCAGATATATTGAGGATAGACCATGACGTGGATAGCGCTGATCCGTTCCTGGATAAAGTGGAAGAGGTGCTTAGCATATTGTAATGTCTGAGAAGTTGATACAGATAGTTCAACTCAGTTGTGCGCGCTGGTCTATGTCTGGGTAAAGTTTTCACTCGGAAGCGCAGCGCACACATAGGGCCGCGCGCATAACTGAGTTGATATAACCGTAGCAGTTGGCGAACTTATGTAATTTAATCGTATTGGCGTAATTCGCTGAATGACGCCTAAGTAAAAAAGTAACATTAAGTAGCAAAAAATCAAATATACCATAAATTTCTCGATACTATTATTATTTAATATTCCTCACTGTGTACCATGACTTAATAATGGCAATATTTGTTTTATTACAATATAATATACATTTGTTTTGTACACCATACAAAACAATATCACAAGTAAGCGAAACACATACAGAGAAATTATAAAAATAATGGCAACATTATGTGATGCCAAAAATGGATCCCAGCACAGCATAAGCAGCAGGTCTGCTGCACTTATATTCTGCAGGGACCAAGGTGTGACACTACAAATAGGTAATAATTTTCAGGATAATTAAACCCTTCTTGTTTCAGGACGATGATTCGGGTGTAGTGATTTGCAGTAGAAACGCGCTACTACAAATGAGCCCGGCAAGTGTGGTCATAGTAAACCGACCGCCGCTAAACCCCACCTTCTATAGAAACATGTTACCGGAACTACCTGTTACAGTCTGCGAGAATTGCCAGAGTGTAAGTGTCTCGTGCATTAAAATATGGTATTCGTTATGGGGCACGTTCATACTAATGTGGGTAAGTGTGTTTGCTTGTTTTTCCCTGGGCGAACTAATCAAATTGATTTGTGACACTTACTTGAATATTGGAGAGTAACATAGGCTATTTTTTTTTTAAATTAGAGAAGTTGATTCAGAAAGGGGGACCTGCTTTACTTGAGCGCATTTTTTTAAACCCAGCCAGACAGATCACAACTAACATCGAACTGATATAACCCGACCAATAGACGTAGCCACCATCTATTTAGGAATTATTTTCTTGAATTAAACCCTTCGATCAAATATTAATAACTTGCACACATCCCTTCAAAATTTAATAAAATAATGGCACCAAGACTATCTGACACAAAATAACTTGAATCAAATTCAAGCGTATTGAAAAATAAAACTTTACTTAATGAGTTAAAGCTCACAATCGTACAAAAGTTAAAATCGAGGTCTCGGAGCGACTAGGAGTAGAATAGCGCTTAATAAGCCCGGTTGCCGGTGCCACTTTTTAATTGGCAGCTGTGAATCTTTCTGACATTTCATCGAAGATTGAATACTATTTTCCTTACAGTTATTCTACATGGAGGACTATGAGATACAGATGGTGACGAAAGGACAGTGCCCGTACTGCAGGCATCGGCACGAAGTAGTCGACGACGGCGAAGAAAATTCAAATTCGTCGACACCAAGAAGTAACAATGGTAACTCATGGGGATAATCATATAACACACACTACATTGTACTTCTATAGGTTCAACTCACATTTGAAGATATAAGTGGAAGAAGAGGGTAAGTGACCATTTAAAAACGGCGTTTTTGCACAAAAGGGAGCTTTATAACCGAGTAAATTATTTAAATAAAAAATGTGGTTTTGGCGTAAAGCTAGATGATGAAGTTGGTGAGTTACAAAATAAAAAATATATAAAAGGAAAAAATGGTAGTTGATCTAATGTTGTAAAAAGTTACTCGCTTCTTCCACTTATGTCTTCATTTGAAGTAATTATTTTTACTTAAATATTAGAACAATGTGAATACGCTGTACTCTAAAAAATTGCACGCCCGACGCTTCAATTCTGGGCTATTGCGATTTGAGCCTACGGGCACTTATCCTGTCATATAGTGTGTTTACACCCGCACTGACCTGGTCCGTTTTGTATAGTTTGTTAATGTTTTTAATGTTATATTGCGACTAAAGAGGTATGTGTAAAAAAGGTTTCAATCCGTCCATATTATATCACTCGTAATAAATCTTTTTTAACTATAGGTTTTTTTGTGTATAATATGTCACTGTAAAATTTCAAATCCCGTAAGAATACAATCGATCGGATATGATTTTCGATAGTTCACAACTATCGAAAAATTGTGTATCAAATGAAGCTACGTGATGAAAAATCCTTGAGTACAATTTTCAGCCATACATACAGTTTTACATATTTACTAGTTGACCCCGCAGACATTGTGCTGCCGAGATATTTTGTGAATCTAAACCATTCTCAGATCCCCTTGAACACACACAAAAAATTTCATCAGAATCGGTCCAGTCGTATCGGTCAGAGAGGTTCAGTGAAATACTCATATTATTTTTGCGGCATTTGATAGCTTAAGGCAGTTTATCCACTAAAACCGTCAACTGAGAACGACAATATTGCGGCCTTATAAAATGCAACTTTATGACATAGACACAAACAACAGGTTTCATTTTCCTCTACGCCTTTAATGACGGCGAGGACATTGACGTTAGAGCAATGTCGCTCAAAAATAAAACTTATAACGTAGAGCATTAAGTTGCATTTTATCGGGCCAAAATAATCTCGTATTCGGTTGAAGGTGTTGGTGGATAAACTGCGTAAGTCACATTATTTGATGTAATAAAACAATGTAATAATACTTTGGAGTATTTTTATATAGTATCCCTTAGGCCCTTTTCACATGCATTCGGTCAGCTTTCACATGGCGTGGCGACCGTGTGTCGCCCGTGCTTACATTTTTGGTACCCTGTAAAGTATCTTCCTTACGTACTTTCACTGGGCGTAGCACTGCGCGGCAATCACGACGACCCAGGTGCATGTAAAAAGGGGCTATGGTTTATGACGACTACAGAGATCTGTGTTATCTGTATAAAATTTAAGTCCGTCCATATACCACTTCTTTATATTATAATGGTACAAAATATAATATGCTCCTATACTATATTAAACATAAAATTTCTAAGTAAGATAAGTCAAAACAAAAATTATTCATGTGGTTATACAGTAAAATAATTGTAATTTTAGTTAGTTGTTAGTGACTTTAAGAGTATTATAAAATGTATTTTAATATAATTACTGCACTCGTACATTTATTAAGCACGATAATTACTGGAAAATCTGTTTTTGTGTACGTCATTGCTAAAAGCGCCATCTTGTTTGATTACCGTTAATTGCTTGTTCCCACAGGCATTTACACTTCTTGTATTTCTCACATAGATGTCGCTTTTGACAACGTTTGATTAAGAACAAGACCGTATTACGCGACATTACCATTCATTGCCAAGGAACATGCTTCAACAGCGTGGCTTTTAGCGAAGGAGATAACGAGGATAGCGATGAAGATGATATACCTCTTAAGCCGCCGAAACGCAAACTGAAATTGTATTATAGTGGACCCCGAATACTATTCGAAATTTATGATAAAAGCTATATATATAGCTTTTATCATAAGGGGGTCCCTAACGTAAAAAAGTGGCCAAGTGCGAGTTGAACTTGCCCATGAAGGGTTCCGCAACAGCAAAGAGGTTACGTATTTTTATTTTCGTTAAGGGGATAAACGAGCAAAGTGCTTAACTGATGGAAAGCAACTACCGTCGCCCATAGACACTCGCAACATCATAAGTGTTTTAGAAAAAGTTTAAGTAGTCAAAAGTATTTTTTATCTGATTAAAATCACATTAGCCAAGTAAGACGGATAGCAATGGGCCCATTGCTATCCCCAGGAAACCCCCTTTATATACGCCCATTTCCGCGACTGCATATGCGCGAAATTTTATAATTATCCCATTTTTACAACATTTTTGTATTACTGCTCGTCTCCTATTGGTCGTAGCGTGATGTTATATAGCCTATAGCCTTCCACGATAAATGGACAAACCAACAGAAAAATTATCGTAGTCTATCTAACCAGTAGTTCCTGAGTTTAGCGCGTTTCAACAAATAAACACTTCAGCTTTATAATATTTAGTATAGATCTGACATGCGTCAGAATTTTTCTGATTAGAAGTTCATGTAATGTGCGGATGTGCTTAAACGTACCTGTTTAAAACCCACCAATTGAAACATGCATTTGTTTAGGGTTCCGTACCCAAAGGGTAAGAATAGGACCCTATTACTAAGAACTCGGTGTCTGTATGTCTGAAATATTTACTTCTAGATCGGTATTAGGCTATTAGCTACATAATTTTCACATTTTATATATTTCGATTGCCGCTCAACAAATACAAAAAACAATTCGTCTTCATCGCGGTATTGATTAAACGACGTCGTCTTTTATAAATGCAAACTTTTCAAAAACACGTTTTCTCAATTTTTTGCTTCCTAGTTCCTACTGGTACGGGACCCTTCGACCAGCACTGGAGCTGTTTTTTGGCGAATAATCTTCATTATAATTACAGCAATTTACCATGTCTGTGCCACCGTATGTTAACGTTTATTACACGTAAAATAAGGGGTAGGGTTCACCCATGTGTGACGTTTGCGGCTAGGGGTGAAGCCATCTGCCGAACTTAAATACGTCGGGTTATTTTGCCTCGGTGTAATAGAATAATGGACCTTACGATGTCGAAAATAAGGTCGTGATTATATGTTACTTGTAGTGTTTTGGTCTGCGCACGCGACTAAGACTTCCGTGTTAAAATAGTTCCGTTAGTGTTTATGTACTGTGACAAATATAAGGACGTGCAGTGTACAGTACAGTAGACATAGAAGAAATAAATATAAATAACAAGTTAAGTGCCCAAAAAACAACTAAAAAAACCCCGACCGAACCGTTGCAATTAAAAAAATGCAATATTCGAATTTGGCGCCAAAAATCCTTAATTTTGTTTTTTATAATTTGATATGATATCTAATGTAACTCTCACAGTAAGTACGAACCTAACGACTCCTCTCAAGCCAAAATCCATCAAGCCGTTTAGGCTGCAGAGCGTTGCAAACAAGTATACATATAATATACATATAATATACACACATACTTTCGAAAAACATAACCCTCCTCCTGGCGCAAAGTCGGGTAAAAATTATTTATTTCTGAGTAAAGAAGCAAATTTTGACCTACCGTCGCGACGGTTCCTGAACTAGCCGCGCGAGAAGAACCGGCGTGGCGTAACAAACTCACAAATCGTTTTAAAAGAGCAAATCGTTTTTATAATCCTAACTCCGATATTATATTTGCGAAAATTAGTCTGTTAATTACATCTTCATGCTAAAATGGCTGGCCCGACTTAAATAAAATTTGGTATTCATATAATTTGAGAGATGGAAAAGGACTTAGGTATTTTGGAGAACTTTAGGCCTAAAAAAGTCGTAATAGCAATATTGCAAAGGAATCGGAATTTCACAATCAATTTAAATTATAATTTTCAAGTAACTATTTTGTCGAATCTATACGATTTTTAAACAAACTCTTCTAAATGAATAGCTGAGCAATTCCTTCGCAATTCAGAGCGCCGACGTCAGGCACTAAGCAAATATATTTAAACTAGTCACTGCTACAACATAATGTAACCAAGAGTTGGATTAAAAAAATATATGTCCGGGAAGTATTATTAGCATAAAATTGTACAAATCATATTTGCAGCACCTTGACGGATCCCT
>JAOTAV010073377.1:0-13249 GCA_026546445.1 Cyclargus thomasi | reverse complement strand
CGTCGGCGGGATTCGAACCCGCGACCCCCGGCGTAAGCTACCAACGCGCTTACCAACTGAGCCACAGAGGTCGTCAGTCGGCCTACTGGTTCGTTATGTATATTGCGTTTTATTTGTGCACGTTTCGGGCAGGGTCTGCATATTGCGTGATGTTATTTCATCACATACGCGTCGCTATAAATCCCGCGTATAAGTTGGGCCCTGCGTGCGAACAGGCCCTGTTTATCAGAAGACGGATAGCTTGTGCCACGTTTTATGGCGGTTTTATCCACGATTTTTGTAGAAAATTCTCGGGAAAAAATTGATAAATCATGCAAAATAATTACAAATCCTAGAAAGAAATAATCCTCCATGTGCAAGTTACATTTAGACCCAGGAAGGGATGTAAGTTGCTTTTTATCTCGGAAAAATGCACGTTATCTACGCGGAAAAAAAAATTGGCGCAAAAGCTAACTAACACCGATAAACGAAGGGTACTTTTATTATGTTTCTAAAATAAATAAATACAAACTAGTAGCTAGCTTTTACCAGAAATTTCATTTTTCATTTTATCCGTATTCATCAAACTGGGCTCAGATTGAATTACAAAACTTTTAAAACCAAACGATAAAATGCACTGTAAAAATTTAATTTTTTATTTTAAAATTACAATGCTGTAGTAGATAAGTCGTAATTTCGTTTTCGAAGAGTTAGACTCATGGCCAGGCTGGCTTAAACCATGTCACCATGGCCTCGGAGATTACCGGCATCTTTTGATGATAATATTCTGTCGCGAAATAAATACCTGTGTTTGCCTGCTAAAAGAAACCCATACATGAACAAATAAAGTGCGTTTGTTCGTTTATCCTTCCTTTACGCTTTAACAAAAAACCAATCGAATTGATTTTTGGCACAGACTTAGTTGATAGAAGCATACTACTTTTTGTCTTAGAAAAACATCATGTTTTCAAACAATGTTCCACGTAAACGAAGCTGCATGCAAAAGCTAGTTTAATATATTATACTTTAAGAAGTAAAAACACAATAGTGCACTTGACCTAATCGATTTTTTATAATATTGAGGGGGCAAGCGAGCAGACGGGTGACCTGATGGAAAGCAACTGCTGTCGCCCATAGACACTCGCGACATCAGAAGAGTCGTAAGTGCATTACTGGCCTTTATGAGAGAATAGGGTTAGGGGATTAGGGAAGTAGAGCCACTTGTAAACTCATTCACCGAACGAAAAACAGCACAACGCCGTTTCACGCCAGTTTTCTGTAAGGCTGTGGTATACACGGGTCGAGCCTTCCCATTCGTGCCGAAGCATGGCTCTCACGGCAATGAGCATCCGTATTATGTACTTGAGATCGAAAAGTGTCTTATTGGTACACGCCTCCACCCGGGTTCGAACCTGCACCCTCTCGAGTGCTAACCAAACGTCTTATTCAGTAGGCCACTGACGCTCTAAAAGTGAATAAATAAAGAGAGACTAGTCTGCCGGGCGGTGAATTATAGAAAGAAATACAAATTTGAATCTCTTGTGGTTTTTTTAAACTTAGCCGTTATACTTTGTATACTAACTAGTTCGTGCCCCCAACTTCGTTGCGCAAAAATTTGTATATCACGCGGGAACCGTACATTTTACCGGGATAAAAATTATCCTATATGTTGCCCAGACCTAATGGCTACTAAACAAAAAAGATATTTTCAAATCCGTCCAGTATTTCCTGAGATTAGCGCGTACAAACAGACAAACAGATAATCAGACAAATAGATAACTTTTTTTGTCGATATGTGTTCTATTACTGTTCCTTAGCACCCCGTCATTGATAATTTTGTAAAAATATTAAACGTACAGAGACTCCAATTTTACTGTTTTATCATATGTACAGGTGTAAATCGAAGACGTAAGTAGAAGAAGTTTTTGGCATAAATGGCGGATTTAGGGCCAGATTTTAGAAAGAAAATTCCTTAAGTCGCAGTCCAAAGGATCACATTATCGTTTCGATTCGTTCAGAATATCGTAATCCTAAACTTTAGCTATTAGGCAGCTATTTTCATTTAAGTCTCACTGTTTGAGTACTATAGCTTTATTCCGTAGTTTAATGATGCGGAATTCTAAAATCAGTTATAAATTAATTTTAAACAAAAAATAAAAAGACATTCATTGCAAAAAAAATTATAGATTAACTGAAAAGTAATAAATAATTCTTTTTCTATATTATTGCCCTAAAAGATAGGCCTAAGCCTCAACATTAACCGTAATCAATCCTTATTGCTTTGAAGTCGGTACCTTAAGCATAACTTTAATGTTAAGAATCTAAGAAATTGTAAAATATGGTAAACAAAAAAAATATATCCTCCTTTTTTGGAAGTTGGTTAAAAATACGAAAATTTATGCAACATAATGCACATTACCAAGACCACAAGCAGCCAATAAAAAAAGCAAAAGTAAGCTAAGTCTAAGTTTAGTCGATTGGTTGCTTCGTTATGAAGGAAAGACAAAAAAACACACTTTGACATTTTATAATATTAGTATGAAAAACAGTAAAATTGGAGTGTCTGTACATTTCATATTTCTACAAAATAATCAATGTGGGGGTGCTAAGTTAACTAAAGTTCTACTAACTACTACTGGACGGATTTGGATTTTTTTTTTGTTTGATACCTATTTAGTCTGGGCAACATATAGGATACTTTTCATCCCGGTAAAATGTACGGTTCCCGTGATATACAAATTTTAGCGCAACGAATTTGCGGCCAGCAACTGGTGTTGAATATATTTATTCTCCCATTGAATACCGCGGTCCGTATACAAAACTGTCTGGCAGACCGTATTAATTTAATTAGAGAATCCAACAATTTCTTTTACGTTTACCTGCCTACCCCAACGGGGATAGCCAGCTCAATGCCATATTCCAAATATAAAACTCCATTTTACTAAAGACTTTATCAGCAAAATGTTTTAATGATGAAGGTAGGTATATAAAAAAGGTATATGCCTTCGAGGCAACTTAAATAAAAACGTAGCTAGTTTTACATTAAAAATATTCAAATACATTATTTCTCAGAGGTTAGATCTTGGTTGTTTGTTAATCTGTATATCTATATATAAAACAAAGACGGGTTTGTTACAACACTTATAACCTGAGATCTGCTGAAACAATTTTCATGGTTATTGATTCGTTTGATTTGTCTCCGCCCCGATTAGCAGAATACATCTTAAAAATAATGAAAACTGAAATATGTAATAAATACTTCATCATTTCGATGAATTCTCATTTGATTGTAACATATCAAATATTTGCCAATCTAATTCTGGCAAATACTTTAACTGTTCATGTGTGCGTTCAGAAATGTATGTTGTGTAAAATGCCTCAAAAGTTAATTAACCATTATATTTGTTTGATTTAGATATCTAAGATCCTTTCTACTGGGTAACAAATGTGTAAATGTATTTTTATAAGTGTCTATAATTTTACTTGACCTGCTATTATTGTCTATGTGTTGAAAGTTATAATCGAGTGCAGAAACGAGATATCGTCGAGCTTATCGTACAGATGAACAGAGGAATAATCTTCGAAGTGCGAGAAGATCATTGACTGCTAGGCGGTACGAAGTTGGCCGGGTGAGCTAGATCTAAATAAAATATTAGTTTGTAAATTGGTAATAAACTACAAAACGTGCATTTTATCTTATAGTAAACACAATTAATAAAGGCGATAAAGTTATAATTAGTACATTACGAATTTAATATGTTGCATTATATTAAATTTGTAATGTCTAAATTATATTTTATTGCAAAATAATATGATTATGAAAATGTGCTCATAGTTACTCATGTTTTTACATTAAAACAATAATTAATAATTAGCAATCATAACATGCGAATGATGATTTGAACAAACAACAGTTAATTTTAAGTAAATAGCGTAATAGTAAAATAATATTAACTGTTAGTACAATTATAGCAATACTAGCTTTTGCTTATGGCTTTCAAAAATGTAGTGCTTTTCTAAGACCAAAAATAGCATACGATGCTCTCCATACTTCAGCTAACTTTGTACCAAAAATCAAGTCAATTGGTTGTGTCGTTAGAGCGTGAAGAAAGGATAGGCAAACGCAAAGTGTTTGCTTGTTTGTCCTTTCATTATTTTTATATGTAAAACATATAAATAAATTATAGAATTTAGCGTGTCATCGGCGTACCATCCATAAAATACGGTACACTTAAAGCACCCCCCCCCTTTAGGTGTGACGTAAAGATATTCCCTTTTACCAAAAACTAAAAATAACCACATTGAAAAATTTTAATCTTTATATAATATCTTTATATTTAATCTTTATATAATAAAAATACTATGCTAACTTTTGTGCTGTGAATTTACTAACTTTTGTGCAGCGTGGCCAATATACCCGAATTATGGCACAAAAACTGTAATATTCCAAGATATCAAAAGAACGTACAACAAATCATCCCATACCCGCTCATTACCATGACGGAAGTAGCTAAACGTCTCGCAAAATATTCAAATATGCATGAGCTATTACAATTCTCAGAAGAATTCAAATTTCCTTATGTCTCTTAGGGAGAGTATTCTTTGTACTGTAAAATTGTAAATTATTAGCTACTAGTAGGTGCGCGCAACTTCGTTGCGCGAAAGTTTTGTATATTACGGGACCCGTACATTTTCCCGGGATCAAAAGTATCTTATATGTTGCCCAGACCTAATAGCTATTAAACGAAAAAAGATTCATTCGAATCCGTCCAGTAGTTCCCGAGATTAGCGCGTACAAACAGACAAACAGACAACTTTTTTTTGGCAAGTTCTATAACTAATTCTTTATACCCCCATCGACTATTTTGTAAAAATATTAAATCCTTCAATTTTACTGTTTTATTATGTGTATAGATGTGTTGATTGGCGAATTGTGAGCACGCGTATGAAAGCACGTGAGCTCCTCGATAGGTATTATATATCCACATAAATGAAGAGTATAAAATGATGCATTTTCACGTTGTATAAAATTCGATGGTAAGCAAGTTTGTATTTTTAAGTACACGATTGAAAAAGAGTGATTCGTTAATCCCCTTTCCGTAAAAATCCTTTCATACGTATTATATAAACTAGTTGAGAACCGCTGTCATATAAAAACGGTAATATGAACTATGTTAAGTTTATCTTATTTTAATGTAGTGTACGACAAAGGTTTGTTTGTTTTTACGACACCCGTACGCGACAGATATGAGGATGAACATTTTGTTGTAAATGTTATAAAATCTTTCTTTGTATCGTGTTATGCATTAAATAGTTTTATTTTGTACTCACAAAATAGCTTAAAGGGTTGTTTTCGTTTTTGATAAATAAAGTCGGGATGCGTATAACGAAGAATTTGTTTATTGACGTAGCTATTATAGCAAAGTCAAAGACTATTTTAGGGATCCATACCCTTGGGGGTAAAAACGGGACCCTATTACTAAGACTACAATGTCTGTCCGTCTAACTGTCTCTGGGCTGTATCTCAAGAACAGTAATATCTAAAGAGCTGAAATTTTCTTATGGCACGTATTTTTATTGCCGTTATTACAACAAATATTAAAGTAAAATAAATTTAGGGCCTGTTTCACCGCTTACTGTTAAAGTTTTTGTTAAGATGTCCACAAAATTATTAATAGATTCTCCATACAAAATCTGTCAAATAAGTTGTATCTGTCGAATAAATAAACTGTCTGTAAGCGTCTGAGACAGACCCTTAATAAACAAGAGGGGCTCTCATACAACAAAAGTAATTTTTTTGCCATTTTTGTCTCGATATTAATAATGGCAATAAGAATACGTACTTGAAATTTTCATTCAGTAAAGCATAAATATAACTAAATATTGTACTATGTTTTATTTATGCTTTACTACTCAATAATGAAATTAGAATAAAATTTATAATTAAGGGGGGCTCTGATACAAAAAACACAATTTTTTCTGTGTTTGCTAATCCGTATTGTATTAACAATACGGAACCCTTCGTCCACGAGTTCAACGCACACTTGAAAGATTTTCTAACAAATTAGCTAATTAAGTATGGTGATTTTTTGATCCTCGCAACCCGAACCGTAACTGGCAGAACTTTAAATAAAATGCCACATTATGAACTATGTTTCCAAAAATGGATTATAACATTTTAGCGATTTAAAAAACAGTGTGGCCTAACCCTAAGCTGACATATTAACGGATCGTAAAATCCCAATTTAATGAAACAAACGCTTAAATTTTTAATGAATAACCTTATGCTCATAATTAGTAACAATTCCTTAACAGATTGAGTATTCGAAACAAGGCCCAAAGTTTGAGCATTAGTTTACAATTTAATGTTTTAGCTTTATGAATATGTTACTAGTTTCAAACTAGACTGAAATACCTATTAATGCGTAAGCGTCTGAAAGTAATGCTCAGTGTGAGGAGATTTGTATGAAACTTGTACCTAACTTCCGTATAGTAGTTGGAAAAATCATAACGAATCTATGATCCCGTGCCGTATTTTATGTACAGTAGAACAAGAATTAGAAATTCTCGACTCATAGTATATCGTCAAACTAGCTTTAGTCCGTACCTTTGCTTACGTTTTCTTAATGCAAGCGAAGCTACGGACTATTAGCCTCAAGGAACGCTCGCACGATAGTAAAGCATTGTCAAGGTTAAGGATTTTTTGGTAAAAATTGCGTAAGCTACGAAACTTTTCTGAATTAATTAAAATTCGATTCTAAAATTAAAATTTGGTTAATATGGTATTATTATACAATACAATAATAAATAACTCTATAATCCTGACAGAGGATTTTCTTATTTCTTGCTTTTGATAATTGTATATTAATTATTATCTGTTAGCGGAAAGAGAGGTACGAAATTCAAAGTAACGAAGTGTAAAGCATTATTTTAGTCTGTACCAAATTAATCTAAATAGTTTTTATAATGACACGTTAATAAGAATCTTTTTTGAAAAACTTACTTGAAAACCTATTATGTATTTAAAACCTTTAAACTATTACTTTATATGCTAATAGTAATCCATGCACCGTATATAGGGTACATATTTATTCCGCCAAGCGAGCGTTGTGTCTGGCCAAGCAGAAGCTAAATTATCTCAGGCTTTGTGTGCACAGCTTGAGAAACTTTACTAGCGCGATCCAGGTCGGTGATTTAGTTTCGTTTGGCGTTGTCTAGACGGGTCAATCGTGCAAACTAGTAAATTTTAGACTAGATATTGCCCGAGACTTCGTGCGCTACAATTCGAATCGTCGCTAGTATAATGTTCCCGGGCAATTTTGTTTCCACTCGGTATTCGCTGGGTGCTATGTAAGTGCGCACAGCGCGCACGGTAGCTAAATGTTACACGCACTCTCCTACGCAACAGGCTACTTGCCCTATTTTTTTTTCGTTCTAATCGTTTCATAATTATCCCTTTCATAAAAGAGCTATTATTTTAATATTTTATAACAAAGAAACCCAGAAAAATGTTGTTTGATTATTTCACTTACTTAATATTTTAAATAACAATTTTATTTAAGTAAAAAACAAAAAGTCTAAAGTATCATAAACATTAGACAAAAATGAAATGAAGTGAATTATAGATTTCAGCTAATTTATTCATTAATTTAATGTTAATTTTGTTTTTAGTATTTTTAAATAAGAAGAAATTGAACTACTACTGACATGACGTCACATCCTAATCGGAAGTACCTTAAGCGTTTTCGTCAGTACATATAAAATCATATTTTCAATTCGACTTTATTTATCAATCATAACCTTTTATTTTATGATGAAGTTGAAATACGATTCCATAGGCCGAGTTTTACCATAAATATGCGTTTGATTATTGAAATTCAATGAGTAAAGTAGCCTATAAAATTGCCCTTTAGGTTAAGTTTTTAAACTACAAAAGAAACTATAATATTATTTGTGTATAACGTTTGCAACTCCTCTAGTTGTATTATATACACACAAATGTTGCATATATACATCTTCATTACTATATTACAGACTATCTGAGGAAAACACCGACGTTAAAACCTTTTTGGGCAGCGTTTTTAAAACTATGCATCGATACGAAAATATCTGTCATACATTTTTGTTTTAAATTTTGTAACCAAACAACTAACGATTGCAGTATGACAATACGCAAAAGATCAACCTTAATGAAACACACTTTTTAATATAGTATTTCCACTGTATTCACTTCAATTTTACAAATTTATTTGTTATCAAGTAAAATCGAAGTAAGAAGAAGTGCATAAACAAGTGTGTTTCATTAAGGTTGAACATGAATTTCCACAACGAACCAAAAGTACAATCAATTACATATATCGCAAAAAAATATATCCACAGCCGAACATATAACCTCCTCGTTTTTGGAAGTCGATTAAAGATTATCAACGATGAACAGTCGGGAACATACACCAATCGAGGGATGTTTTGTATGCACTCGAAAACGCTAATTTCCTTTCGTACTGACTAAATAATGTAGATTGCCTAAACGGCTATTAACGCCCGAGCTACGGCTGATTGTGGACGTTCAAATATTAGGAGAACGTGACCCAGTCGATTGTTGCCGAACTAACTTTTCGTTTCGGTATCGTTTACGACTACGTTATCGTCCATTTCTGTAACGCCAAGCATAATGATATAGTTTTTGTGTAGATGAACCTTTTTTCTAAACGTGCGCCGTTTACGGAGTGGCTCGGAGTATAATTGAATCGTTTTGATGGACCCATTAAGCGGAAAAGTATCAGTGAAGTCAATAAATAGGCTTTTATAACACTTAGTATTATAAGGGTGGACCGTGAAAGTGTTTATTGTATAAAGTTGTAATCAATTATAGATTAAAAGTAATTATAGTGAAAAAAAGTGCAAGCATAAAGTGTGTAATTATTAATGTTGAACAAGAATATCCATCAAGAACCAACAATACAATCAATTACGTATATGAATGCTTGTGTATTATATATTGCAGATCTTATCATTTATTACAATACTAGCATTATTCCCACGCCATCGATACCGTATCAGAAGTAATAAATATCAAATATTATAGCATTAAAATGATACAAGTGATAGGAAGAGCTTACCGCAAAAATGCGGTAATGTAAATAATTATATAACATGCAGTCAAAAGCAGATAAGCCGAAATCAATGAAACTCGAAAGCTCGCTTATTTTTAAAGCTTAATACATTTACAGTGTGGAGTCGAAAGCTATTACATTATTTAACAACTTCCCCCACATTGGTTTCGGTGACGGTGGCCGGTTTCATAGAAACCACGCATGGATCATCTTACTTGTCAGATAATCAGGTGATTCGCCTACATTGTCCTAACCAAATTTTGGAATAACATGTTTCTAACGCGGGAATCGAACCCACAACAAGTTCGCGAAGTAGCTAATATAATCGCTAGTATTTCAGGCTTTTAACGAACTCGATAATCCGAATTCTTTTAAAATATGTCAACTTCTGTTGCGATGGGTATGCACCGCAACGACGCCGACGTAATTTCAGTCGTTTTAAATATCTTTGTCGTTTGCCGTAATTTCGATAGCGCGATGCAGGTTTGTTAGGCTATTTATGACTACCGCTAAACTTCTTAAAATTTTTGATGATTCAATACTATCTATATATTTATACAAAAATTATAAATGCGAAAGTGTATCTGTCTGTTTGTCTGTTACATCTTCATACCCAAACTGCTCAATCAATTTTACTGGAATTTTATATGTAGACTTCGAATCCCGGGGAACATAATATTTGGATACTTTTTGTTCCGGAAAAATGTAGGGTTTAATTTTGGCGCATCAAAGCTGCGGGAATATAATTATCGAAAAATTTATCTACGCGTGCAAAATGGAGTTTTTTTTTATTACCAGTCTAGCTTTTTTTACAAAATAGCATTGAGTGTGATTTAAGTAAAATGTAAAATGCGCTTAACATTTGTCAGAAAATGTCATTTTCACCATAACCTATACATGAGTTCCGTCGTTTCTCATGGATTGCTTCATCAGATCGCCACTTTTTTAAGCATGGTGATAAAAATGACTTTATCATAGAAAGAGGCTTGGAAATCGGACAGAAACAACAGAGAGTTTCAGACATAAACTTCCTTCTTTTTAAAGTCAGCTAAAATGTAGCCTAAGTTACTCTACTAAAGTGCAGTGAAAGTTTCGTCAAAATCGGCCCAGCCGTTTTAGTGATTAGCCAATACAAACAGACGGACAGACAGACAAAAATTGTACAAAAAGTTATTTAAGTTTATATTCCCTGTCTATATTCATATGCGAGTAGTAAGAAATGTTTATTTTAATGTTACAAATTTTATATATTTGTATATTTGTTTATAGAATAGACTATGCCCGCAACTCTGTTGAGTCCACATATTTTGTTTACTGCGCGGGAACCGTACATTTTTGACAAAAAAGTACCCTCGGGATTTAGAGTATCTCCATCAGAAAAATCGGTTCAGCGATGTGGGTGTGAAGAGGTAACAGACAGACACACTTTCGCATTTATAATATAAGTTTGGATTACGTGACACGTTGCGGTGTGTATTGACCCTAAGGGCGGTAACGTGCGATAACTGCCAATATCGTAATCCGCTGCTGAAAAACAGCTGCATGTGCCTACAAACACAATAGCAATCGAGTTTTATTTTTGACAAAAGAAAACAGATTTTTTTCAGTCCGTCGATTTTTTATGAAATGATATTATATAAATATGAACAGACAGAGATTGTAATCCTCATTGTTTCAGGACAAAATATACGAAAATAATGGGATTCGATTGTATTTTGTTTGCACGAAGTCTAGAATAAGTCTTCTTAATACAATGCAATTCGATACTATCGCGCGTTTGCGTCGCGACGGTCGCGTATTAATAGTGGCTAGAGGTTGCCCTGTGATCGAAATTTGACCATAAATATTTAAATCCAACGTGTAGTGGTGCTATTAAAAATATCTAATCTGCTGTTAAGCACAGACTTCAATTTATCAAGCTATTAAATTACATAAAAAAAATACAGACACATCAACCATAAACAGTAAAGCTCTGGAATGAATCACCAGCAGTATTTCCGGACCGCTGCGATCTGCAAACCTTCAAGAAGAGAGCGTATTCCCTCTTAACATGCCGGCAACACACATGCAACCCTGATGTTGCGGGTGTCTATGGGCCGCGGTAGTAGCTTTCCATCAGGTAACCCGTTTGCTCGTTTGCCCCCTTATTTTTATTAAAAAAAAGAGTATTTCGTGTATGATTATCGAGTCATGTCAAAATATTGTAGAGTGAGTGTTATATTTATTTCAAATATGCAAGACTAAAGCATATTTCAAAATAACATTGGTATTCCATATCAACTAAAACTGGGAGAAATTTCATGCGCTTATATTTACGCGTCTTACCTAAAAAGGGGTACAACGTTTTTCGCTCGCGTATTATATATAGATACACTAAAAACGTTTCGATAGTTAAATACTTTGCTTGCAATCTATTTTGCCTACATTAAAATCTATCATTTATGTTTTTTATATTTAACAGTATTCATGAGTACAGAGACTTTTCATAATAAATAAAAAACTATTGAATAAATTGTCCAAAATCATTTAAATAATAATAGTATAATAAGTAAACTGAAAATTAAATAAAAGTAAACTAACAATAAAATATACAGACTTAAAAAATAAATTTATTTTGTTAATGAGAATTTTTAATTATTTATAGCTGTCGAAAAAAGATATGAAAAGCAGAAACAAAAACTATTGTACATTTGGTTTCGCAGACAATAATAAAAGCACCAACAAAACAAAAATCCTTTGGATAACATTAGTTGTGTTTCGAATTTCTCATTCCATGAAAAGCATACTCATTTTATATGAATACTTTATAAGCAACGAATATGCATAAATCAAATAAGATTTTATAACGTGGGTATTCTCAAATGCTGTGTGCTAGGAGTGTTTAGATTTTGAATTATTTCTTTTATGGGTTTTTATGGGTATAAAATATATATTGAACTAAGTGATGCGCGCGAACCGTACATTTTCCAAGATAACATTATCTTATGTCCTTCTTCACTCAAAGGATGCCTATACCAAATTTCAGTTAAATTAGTTTAGTTGCTTGGGTGTGAAGAGGTAACAGACAGGCAGACAGATTTTCGCATTTATAATATTAGTATGGATATGGATAATATTTTCTTTAGTTTTCGGCTTCTACTAATTTTTTTATGATAAGTTAAAACTTTGCTTAAACACTGTTAATTTCATTCAAAGTATTTGACGATGCTAAAACTCTTAAGTATCTATACTTATAATTATTTATATTTATAGCTTTAGCTAAGGAGTTTATGTTTGTTTGGGGGTTGGTTTGTTTGTTAGTTTGTTTATTTGTTTGAAGGCGCCAATCTCAGGAACTACTGGCCGGAATTGAATTTTTTTTTTGTGTTGGTTAGTACTTATATCGAGTGAGGCTTTAGGCTATATAACATGTTAAAAAAAATGTTGTAAAAAGTGGGCTAATTGGTAAAGTTTCACGCGGACGTAGTTGCGGGCAAGATCTGATTATTTATAACTTACTCAATGAATATGCAGGAAAAATAAAATTTCGGCAGAAACTCTCTCAAGACTCCGCTGAAAAAACAAGTGAGAAATTAAGGTAAATGAAGGCTTTTAAAGATAATGCTCGAGACGTGTTTATGGCTTTTAAAAATTCTCTCTGCGGCTAACTTGTTTACATACTCGTAGGTGGAAAACTTGAGGGTGACAATATAATGTATGCTCTTGTTTAGTAAGATAACCAGTAACCACTTACGACTGATTTCACCAAACAAAATTGAATGCGTTTAGTGCACACTAAACTGGTTCTAAGCGTACGTGTTTAAAACTTAAAATTGAACGCGTTTAGTGCACACTTAACGGGTTCTAAGCGTATGTGTTTAAAACATAGAATTATTTTTTAGATAGTGAGATAAACCAAACACGAGCTTATCTTTTTAACGACTAATATTCTGAATTGACAGACACGCCCTCAACCATAGTGGTATATCTTTCTGTGCGTCTGTGTATCTGTCTGTCTGTCTCCAGGTACTTTAAGAATGATAGTAGCTAGAGAGCTGAAATTTTTACAGATTATGTACATTTGTAAAAGTTTTATTAAAACTACTAGCTTTTGCCCGCGACTTCGTACGCGGACAGGACGATTTTGACGAAGTTTTCTGTCGGCATTCAAGGGGATG
>JAOTAV010073366.1:0-13249 GCA_026546445.1 Cyclargus thomasi | reverse complement strand
TGCTATATTATTTTGTAACTTATATTGGCTGTAAAAATTGTAATGTGGGAGAAGACAATAAAGATTTTTGAATTTTTTTTGAATTTTTATTAAAACCACCCGAAGAAATGTTATTCAGCTCGTAACTAAGGAAACAATAATAAACACTTGTAATATATTTTATGACTAAAGAGCTGGTAACAGTAAACTCGATTAGATTGGCTATAATTAACTTGTTATAAAGATACTTATCGATAATATTTAGACTTGTAAGTTAATAATAAATGTAATACTTGATTGTAAATTTTGGCATTATAATACAATTATAGTAATTAAAGAAATAATAATCATGTAATTGTGTGTGTAAAATT
This sequence comes from Cyclargus thomasi, assembly GCA_026546445.1. NCBI lineage: Eukaryota > Metazoa > Arthropoda > Insecta > Lepidoptera > Lycaenidae > Cyclargus > Cyclargus thomasi. The sequence goes on along the minus strand of JAOTAV010073366.1, from coordinate 12,899 downwards.
TCTTTTTCAATGCATAATAGCGACATATTAATTATTATTACATAACACAAATCCTATTTCAATATATATTGACAGATTCTGTTGCTGTGGCCGTAACTCATTAAGGAACATACGATAGTACCTAAAAAGTATTTTATAGAAAGAAAGAAATTAACTTTATTTAGTAAAATAATTAATATACATTAAAAATAAAAAAGAAACATCCAATATTAAATAATTTTACCAAATTGGCGCCTACTCAGCATGTGTTGCAAACTTATACAAACTTATACAATACATATTTAAAATATTCAGTTTAATAATAATTCGATTTGGCAGCAAGATTTTATTTAAAGATATTTATACTTTTTATTAATGGAGGTGAATACCTTTTTTATGGATTCTTTATGTTGTAATAATAAATAAATAATCCTAATAAAAACTAGTGAATATTATTGGGTTTTGAGTAATAAATATGTATTTCTTATAATGTGTTTTATTGGTGTCTGGTAGATGTTATATTAGTTTTATAAGCTTACTATACTATGAATAAGATGTGGTATTTAACCAAAGACCTGATATAATAAATTAGTTGTATAATTCTTTTTTCGTTTACTAAGGTAAACCTTTAAACCTGTTATTATTAGTAATTACATACATTTTTGAGTTTCAGAGCATTTTTTGGGTGAAAAGTAGTCACTATAATTAGAAATAACTTCTTTCTTCCTATGGTAGAATTCTTGGAAATTCATTTTTTTCTGTATAGTATTTTTTCTTTTTTTAAGTCATTGTTACAATATTATCTTCCCTTAAATTTTGGTTTAAATACTTTATGAGTTTTAAACAATACCAGCTTTTTGCTCTCTATAGTTATACATAAGCCCCTAAAACAATAAAACCCTTATACCTTGTACCGATGGATAATTCAGTAGCATGACTCTTATTCTCTAGCGTTAAGGTTGTGAATTGCATGTTAAAACTTCAGGTAAATTTTTCCACGCGTAGTTAATATTTTTGACATGTTTTGGCAGAAATTCATTTCTAGTCGAAAGTTTGGAGTGCAAAGTTGTTTGTATTAAAATGATTGTTGAAAACAAGAACACGGATATTATTCTACCTCGTCTCGAGATCCTGGTAAGTCAGCTTTTAAGCTAGAAACTTTTTGATGTTTTGATAAATAATACACCTTTAATCTTCATCACCAAAAACCTTCTTCTTTTTGTAAAATTTTAAAGTGATTAAGCCACTGCTTTTTTTTTTACAAAATATAATATTGAAAATACATGGTGATTTAAATTAAAAAATGTATGCGACCGGTGACCAGCACAACCATTGTCCAGATTAAAAGTTGGTTTGAATTATTAATAAAAATCTACTATTTTGTGTTCTCTTTTAGGCCACTTAAAAAACGATAATCAATGTTCTTTGTCGTAATACATTTTTGCATTCATATTATAATAAAGAAATCTAAACAAATATAACTTTACATTTCTTCATTGTAACTAGGCATTTTGCTTAATAAAATAAAATTTTAGGACTACACTCCTGATTTATCGACGAAGCGAGACAGCAGCGTCCAAGTGTGCATACCGTGCGAGGAGGAGAACTATAGAGACATCAGCTACGCCCTCCAGTTTGTCGCCAACAACAGACCGGTACCAAGGCCGAGAGTCGAACCCAGGACTGGCTACTACATATCACTACAGTCACTCACCGAGTGTGTCTGTGCGTCCGCGATATTTCTTTTCTGCATTATTATCATTATTATATTGTCTCTCTTAAGGGTTATTGACTGATGTTGAATATCGGACGGTTTTTTACTGTATCGTAACATTATATTTTCTGGAACTTTATTGTCGTGGGAGAATCATGCTTTGGTACGAGTGGGTCGGCTCGACCAGAGTGATACCGCGGCCTCACAGAAAACTGGCATGACTGGTAGTCTGATATTACATATTATTATTATTATTTATAAAGCCCTTAGATCAAGAATTTGTCTCAGTGCGTACGACTCCGTCGTACAAATTCACAACCTGAGATGAAGCCACTATGATATGATTCTATTTTTTTAAGTATTTCGTCAAAATAAATTAATATAATAATAGAATTATGTAAATAAATGAATAAATCAAAATTTAAATGTATTTTCTTTATTTAAACTGTTTTTGACCTAACGTCAATCAATTTTTCAGTCAATCAAAATTTGAGAGTCCGTAGCCTAATGGGTAAGACCATACAAGGTATCAAGTATGCCATATCGAATAAAAAATTAGTGTGAAACGTGCCATCTAGTAGACTACGGTTAAAACTCGTTGCAAACTTAGAAACACTAAAATTATTCCCTTAAAATTACTCCGCTAGATGTCACTGAATAATTTTACCGGGAATGGCATTTCTTGAAATTTTGCAAATCTAAGTTTTTGGTTCTTTAACAATATTTATTGTTATATTTTTATATAATAATCATAATAATATAACTTGCTATTTCAGCACAAGATGGCGTAAAAATACTTATTTCGCGCGATCTTGTGTTGAATATGCAAGTTACTTTGTAAAATACAATGACGCCATCAACCAGTTGCAGCTTAAAACTGGCTGTAAGGATTGGATTTGAAGTATTTTTTAGAAAATCTTAATTATTAATATACGAGTGTTTATATGATGTTGTATCTGTAAGTATAGACTTACAGATACAACACCATAATTGGTCTATGGTAAGACCTTTGCTTCGCACTCGAGAGGGTGCAGGTTCGAACTCCGTTGGAGGCGTGTACCAATGAGACATTTTCCGATCTCAAGTACATACGGACGCTCATTGCCGTGGGGGAGCCATGCTTCGACTGGGCTGGCCCGACTGGAATGATAACACGGCCTCACAGGAAACTGGCGTGAAACGGCGTTGTGCTGTGTTTCGCTCAGTAAGTGAATTTACCAGTGGCCCAACTTCCCTAATACCTCTTTTTTCCCATACACTATTCCCTCAAAAAGGCCGGCAACGCACTTGCGACTCTTTGGATGTCACGAGTGTCCATGGGTAACGGCAGTTGCTTTCCATCAGGTATCCGGTCTGCTCGTTCGTCCCCTATATATCATTAAAAAATATTTTTTTGAATTATTTAAATAAAACTACGTTGAACTAGTTTCTACCCGCAACTTCGTTGCGTAAAAATTTGTTTACCACGCTGGAACCGTACATTTTCCCGGGATAAAAAGTATCCTAATATTGCCTAGACCTAATACCTAATAAACAAAAAAATATTTATTCAAATCGGCCCATTAGTTCCTGAGATTACCACGTACAAACACACAAATTTTTTCGCCGATATGAGTTCTATTACTTAAGGGTTTTATTACATATATAGGACAATAAATTATTATAAAATATAATGTACGAAAAATTCTACAACTAGAAGATAATTTCTGTACAAAAGGCTATATCTCGAATCGAATCGAATATATTTTTTTATTATTTGTAATTTCAGACGTCTCAAAAATAGAAAGATCGGTGAAAAAATGACTCCGACAGCTTGAATTGTGTCGAAGACACGACAATTTAAAAATCACATAAAATTGATCTTCCTAAGAAGCTCCATATAAAACGATACCTAGTAATGACGTCACGTCTTGATATTACCGCGAGAGGACTCTGTTCGATAATTATGTTAAATATTACGCTTATGATAGTGGTCCCATAACAGAAGTTGTTGTTAATTACCTAATTTGTCGAATGGTATATAAATGTTTAAAAAATTGTAGGACTATAAAAATCGACGTGCCTGCCCGGACTTTGAAGGCTTGATACAAAAAAATATATATAGAAATTATTAAGCTGAAATTTGGGAGTGATTTATTTTTTACCATTAAATCTTAATTTTATTAAAAATTTTTGACCTTCTCAACATATCTATTTTTGATTTCATGTATAGCGTACCCAAATGGGGACAGCAGTAAAAAAAGGTTGAATTTAAAAATATATTTTCTAACCTGCCCCCCTAGACGATAATCGCTTCGCTTGTTTTGTATCGGATTGACATATTCGAACTCGACTAGATCACGTGTCTTTTCGTTCTTCTATGTCAATCCCTAAAAAATACGCCAAGCGATTATCATAATCGATACTCGCTTGGCACTTGTCTAGGGGGGCTAATTAGGTTGGAGCGTAGATTTTCATTACAATATAATGTATATTAAGCATGTCGGTTCCACTTTATCTAAGTGCCAATTGCCAAGTGCCCCAGAAGCCAGAACTGGCAGCCACAAACCTGGCGGTAAGCCAGGTACAGAGACTCATATGAAAACTTGCTTCACTACTTATAGAGAGTGTAAGAAAAGTAAGTGACAAGACTTGAGAGATCGAATGTGTTACTGAAATAAATATCTCACTGTGAAAGTGGCAGCGCTGGAAGCGAAAAAAATTTCGTGACTTGTATGGCCCCAGCGACATGAGTTTGCCCATACAAATCGCAAAAAAAAATTTCGCTTTCAGCGCTGCGACTTTCACAGTGAACTGCATATCATGAACACACACGATCCCTGAAGTGTTATCACTTACTTTTGTTACACCCTGTATTTAGTTTGGTAGGTATTTACGGCTAAATTACTCATCACTGGCAATCACCCTGTTATTATAAAACCCGAGGTGTTACAACCGCGTTTAAATTATGATTTACCACAATATAAAAGTAGCCTATGTGTATCAATGAGTTAGGTAGCTTTACGGAAAATTTTATCAAAATTCGGATCTGGATCGATTTTGATAAAATTTTTAGAGTGAAAAGGTAACAAACAAACACTGTCATAAACTCACAAGCATTTTCAATATTACTATTATTAACAAAAAAAGTAAGTCTTGTCTATTATTCACTTTAATAATCTGTGGTAAATTGTCATATTGAAAATAATTCATAACTACCCCCCATCTGCAACCGTACTGTGCGACGGCTGTGTTATACAAGTTTAATTTCAGAAGTAAACCAACGAAATGTATACGAAATACGAGAGCGTTTATTATTATAAAAACCCTGAGATACAGCTGGTAGGTTTTAATATTATTTAATTAGTTAGATAGTTACTATAAATAACTTTAATTTTCCCTTAACTAGCTATTCCCGTAGCTTTGTGTGGAGTAAGAACCATCCATCCATATCCGTACTAATAATGGAATTAGATATATGAAATGTTGTCCTTCCTTCACGCTTTTACAAAGCAACCGATCGACTTCACTTTTATCACAGACTTGGTTTTTTATGATGGAGAGTAACATAGACTACTTTAAATTTTAAGAAAAACAACAAGCTTCTAAAGGAGCTGAATATTGACATGATTAACATGAATATTCGTATTTTTACATGATTTCCAAATTTTACGCAAACTAAGCCTCAAAAAAATCAAATCACTTAGGTTTACAATCTGGCTATTATTCAACTTCCCTGATAGACAAAAAAAAGTTCTCTAAGACTATGTAGTATACCTAATTTCAGGTCATCAACCTACAAAGAATCAAAGACGAGTTGGGAGCCCTGCTACAAATAGACCACTGTGATCGTTGCATGGGTCTCAAGTGCAAATGCCTGGACGTAGCCATTGTAGTAGATACTGATAAAAGCTCCCTAGAAAATACCACAGAACAAAAAGACGCGACCACGAAAGACGCCAGTTTTAAAACAAAAAACGCAAAGTTCTGGATGAGGGATGGCAAAACTGACGCATCTCTACCCTGGACTAACGCAGCGAAAGAAACGAGAACAACTACATCTTGGACGAAAGACACAACGAAATGGTCCTTCAAGTTCTCTCCTCTGAATATAGAGGAAGACATCTGGAAGAGGGCGGACAGGTACAGAAGATTAGAAGAGAAGTATTTGTCCAGCGAGACGGTAGAAGAATTCTTCTTGAGCTTAAGAAAAAGGGCTATTAAGTGCTCGTAGGTTTAAAGTTATAAAATGGTAAAACGTATCGTTAAATTGTAAGTATCGTTAGATTATAATATTTCTAAGTGAAACGAACAAAGTATTTTAGAAATTAATTTCGTGTTTAAAACAACTTACAACTTGAGACTCAAGAAATCGTTGTGAATCCTAAAGTTATAAGTATGCTTGTTAACTAAAGCCAAAACTAAATTAAATTACTTTAATTTTACCTTCACGACAATTTATACAATACCTAACCACAAAACTGTAAAAGTTGTATTTAAGGACGAAATATTTTGAAAATAATGAAACACGTAAAGAAGTTACAACACGGTCACATAACTAGACCGTTGACTTTGAAATGAATGAAAAAAAAAGAAATATAAAAATTTGATAAAGAAAGATAAAGAAATATAAAATGTCCAAAAAGAGCAACAGAAAACTAGCTAAAATATCAATACAATTATTGTAAACGGTATTTTAGGTAGATTTCTGTTGCTGGTTTTGGACATTTTGTTATGTTTTTTTACATTTGTTTATCAAGGTCAACCGTCTTGTTAATGTGAACGTGTTATACATTCAACTTTCAAACGTTTAGAAATATTCAAACTACTTACAATTCGAAACTTTTTCCAAATTTTTTACGGTGACATTTACAAAGTTATTTGGTTTGTCATTTGTGATTACATTAATTATTACACTATCTACAAAGTTGGCGAAGGCTCGCATGTTCCAACATTGTATGTATAGTTCTGCCAAAGATATACTTCCACCGAAACACCGCTAGCTTTGTTATTAGTGCTTTAACTGTCAATTCAAATCACAAAAGCACTTAGATTGTAATTGTCTAACCATTCTTAAAGTACGTCACAAGTTGGGGGGAGAGTGGTGTTACATCCTTTTGTGACATCACATTCAAAGTCTTGTAAATTCAATGTTTGAAATATTGGGATGGTTTAATTTTTTAATGGAAAATTACAATTTTATGTCATCATAATAGGAAGGGTGGTGTCTCAGAAATGTGTTTGGGTACCTGTGACAAGGGGAGGGAGATTTGAGACCCGTCATAATCGTTAAATTTGTGTGACGTGCTTTATTGATTATACCTAATAACTACTAAATTATAGACCGTCATATCCGGTGAGTCCAATCTTTACGGCTGTATCGCAAGCATCTTACTCCATCTATCAGAATCACCATAAACATGTCGGACATATTATGAGGTTTCGTTAGTCATAGCCAGTCAAAAAAGATCTGTGAAGGAAGTTTCTGTCTTTTGTCGACATTGAAACTTGACTCGAGGACGCCATGCAAGAAACTTTCACATAGAATGAAACTGCCACCATGCTTAATTTGCAGGCAATACGATATTTTTAGCTGGGTATGTCAAACCAATCGTTTTCAAAATCAGCGTTTTCCGAAATGCATTTATGTCTAATGAGTAGGCTTGCGATTTTGACTAGAAAGATTGGCCTCTCCTTATATGAAGGCTATGTTTTTTAACATAATTTAACATATAATTAATAAATTATTCTCCCAATGACACGGCTTTAAAGCCAAGATTATTTATATAGTAATTGTTAAACTCCTCACAAAAGCGCCCAAAATATAGTTTACTATTTAGATACATGTCCAAATTCACGGAGACATTATTAAATAATTCCTGATAAGTGTCGGATAGGCTATCCATCACTTAAGTGGTGAAACAGGTTGTAAGTTTTAATTTATTGTTTGCCGAGGAAATATTGCCGCTTCGTATAATTTTTATTGGTGAAAGGAATTAAAAGATTATTATTTTTGTTGACGAGCACACCTGCTGTGTAAAATGATATATTTTATTGTTGGAAGCAATATTTAACGAATATTGAATAACTTCTATTTATAATTTAAGTGTCAAGATGAATCAACTTTCGTACACAAAGCAACATATTAAAAGTGTGTAAATCCAATTTTTTTGTTTTTTTTTTCATGATTCATAATAATTGATAGCTTTGTACCGTACACAAACCCCCTTATTCATAAAAATATTTAAGCAATGTTTAACTAATCAAGTTTCGCTATCCCTTTCTGTCGTGTGACGTTTTTATTATTTAATTACTGTTATTAGTTAAATACTGCTTAATATTATTATAAATAAGGGGGTAAATTACTAACCTTCGGTTTACACTAACATTCGAAACACAATAATATTGTAGTTTAAAGCAAAAAATTTGGCGGATCATTACACTAGGTACATGACAAACAAACAAAATAAATGTAAGGTTTGTTTGTGTGGATGTTTGTTTGTCGCGTTTTTTTTAAATACATACTTTTGTTGTAAAATACGAAGGTAACTCTAACTGTGTGTTAACGTTTCACATCGACACCGCCGAACCGATTTTAACAGGCAGGTACGATTAAATATTATTAAGATGCACAGATCCCTTCAAAATTTAATGAAATAATGGCACCAAGACTATCTGACACAAAACAACTTAAATCAAGTGTGTTGAAAAATAAAACTTAACTTAATGAGTTAATGCTCATTATCGTACAAAAGTTAAAATTGCGGTCTCGGTGCGACTAGGAGCATGACTGGTGACTCGGTGAGATGACTCACAATTTAGGATACTTTTTAGTCCGGTTAAATGTCCCCGTACTACAAATCATTACCACGCGGGAAAAGCCGCAAGGAAATACTAGTCTATACATATAATACAAACAAAACAATTATATTGGCGTGTCTGTACAATTAATATTTTTACAAACGAATCAATGTGAGGGCGTAGGAACAGAGTGCCGAGTACGATTTTTTTTTGACATTCGATCGTGAACGCGTTTCGCGTTTACATAGGATTTAACACGGGATCTGTACAGCGCCATCTAGCGATGCTCACTGTCACTTGTACAATCAGAGAGGTTGAAAGAAATATAGATCGTGGATCCAAGTAATTTGGTCGGGTTACGTCATTCTCAGCCGACAAATCCTGGCTTACGTGGAATTGACATATTCCGAGCAAATGACGTAGGTCCGTCAACTGGCTCTCTTTCAACTTTCCCCATTATACAAACCCCATATAAAAATCCTATGTAGACTCGAAACGCGTTCACGATCGACTTTCAAAAAGACTTATTCAAATTCGTCTGTACTTCCTGAGATTAGCGCGTACAAACGGACAAAAATTTTTTTATCGATATGTGTTCTATCTCTGTTCCTCAGCACCCCCACCGTTGATTATTTTGTGAAAATATTGAATATACAGACACTCAAATTTTACTGTTTTATTATATGTATAGATGTGAAAGTAAACATAAGTGTGTTTGCGAGCTCGTCGTCGGTGTCCGTGCGGTGTCGACCGCAGCACGTAATGTTTTCTATTTACACTTTACAGTGTCACGGCGTGAACAAACATTCCGCAAAAGTGATGATGCAATGCATTTTCAATCTTACGCCATGAACTGAAGGTGCATTTTAGATATTAATGTTGTAAATGTGTTTAACAAACCGTTTGTCAAACACGACCTTGATGCACTCCAAATTATCCCACTTAGTTCATGGCGTAAGATTGAATTGAGAAATGTTGTAAATGGTGTCCATCGAGTATAACTATTTTTAATCTTTCCATGAACTGAGGGTGTAATTTGGATGGCATCAAAGTGCACCTTTGCGTGATGTTTGTTCCCGCCGTGTAGAACCCCCCATCAGATAAGTCTTTATTTACATTCTTACCTTTGCTCAAAAATTGGGGTAATAAAGCCAAACGACATTTGTAAATTTAACCTTCGAGTATCTGTTGCGAAAAAGTTTAATGCCAAAATGTTGCGCAAACGCAAAAAGAAAACTGATATTATCGACGGTTCTAGATTCTCGTAAGATCGTGCGGCGATTTTGAATGTGATTTTTTTTGTTTCCACGCAAAAGACGGATGTCGCTAACAACAAATTTTTTAAAGTATTTTATCAAGATGCCACTTTAAAACTTCTGATAAAAACCGCAGACCACAGTAGTCAGTGTTGGTTTAAAGGATACATGACTACTACAAGGATACTTATGTTTCTAGTCGTATGTCTTTGATAGGTCAATATTAAATAGAATATTATAACGAAGTCGCTAAATGGCGCGGCACACTGTGACGTCAGCACGATCACAATAGACAAAACACAGAACGAACCAATAAAAGAGTACCAGAAAGCTGACTTAAAAGTAGGCTTGCCAAACGTCCCGAATATTCCGAGACAGTCTCGCTTCTGGTGGAATTTTCGCCCGTACCTCCGCGCCGTAACCCCTTGCGGGACGCCTTTTGTCCCGGACATCAATGACTATACCTTTGTATTTTTAATTTTCTACTAAAATTATAAAATGCAAAAGCCCAAACTGCTGAACCGATGTAACTGAAAGGACTCCTGACATATATGGTGTATCTGTCATCAACGGAGTTTTTTGTTGAACTATTTGTTTTATCCCCCCTAATACAGCCTAGTCCCGGATGTCGAGCTGGGAAATCCCGGAATAAAAATAAAGTTCGCAAGCCTACTTAGAAATGTTTTAGAAATTGAAAGGTTTGACGCAATATGTCATATCGGCCTGCGTTACTCAGCAGTTCAAACTTTTAGCCATATTCACGCTGATTTATTAGTATTTTGAAGCCGGCTTACTGTTTTGTTATTTATATTGTGGCACCATTGTGTCAACACGCGGTCAGCAGCGAAGATTTCACTTGGTCTTGTTTTTATTCCCTGCAAGTACCGGCGGGTTTTTCCAACCATAGCATTGATTTTATTTTGATCATCAACATTACTAATGAGATTTGTGTTTGTTTGTATTTAAAACATAACACACATGTTGGTTGTATACATTTGTTATTACTCTAGGCATACAAATGAGTATATAATGTATTGTTATTTTGGAACCTGTACCTGACTGTACTAGCTTTATAGCCAATGCGTGACATGAATTCATTTGGATTTTCAAAAATCTTTCTTTTTCTAGAATATTTATAATATATTTCATAGTCATAGTTTATTTTTATAATAATTAGCATAGTACAAATTATGTACTCGCGCCGGTACCGACTGGTACGGATGAATTTCGCTGTCCATTAAAATAAACAAAATTACACCATCTTTTTCAGCGATTTAAATCGCATTGTATCGCATGATAAAATCCAATTATATGTTGTTTATTATAATGATGGTCACAAACAATAGAACAATGATTTTCTCACATTTATGAGTACGTATCGCGAGTTTGTTCCCAGAAAAAGTGGGTGTATTATCTGTCATCTAAAATATTATACCTTTTTATGATGTCATATTTTGAACTTCTAGGATTTCTTATCAATTTACATCTTTCATTTTGTCATCAGTAGACTTCTCGATAATATAGTGCTATACTGAAGTACATAATACAATCTGACTCAATTTTTTAGAAAACGTCTGTAATGTACTGTTGGCAGCTTACTGTTATTGAGAATATATTTGTCAGAAATCTAAACTGCAAAAACCTCAAAAAATTATTAGAGACTGCAGAAAGCGTGTTAAAATCTTATGGTTCACCGTTCATGTTTTACAGAAATACAGTATATAATCGTACGACTCTTTCGTGAGATACTGTCAAGAAAGCTTTGTGGTTTATGGTCTTATTCATATTTTATCAACGTAGATTTTTGTTGTCTCTAAAAGGACATTAATATTTAGTAGACTTTATCCCTCTTACGATTTATCATTCTTAACTTTTTGTGCTTAGGTTATACTCCAAAGTAAATCTAAGATTTGTAAATGTTTGCGAACTGTTAGACACACGGTGGAGACGTAACAACCGCTACAGCCTGAGAGAAAGGCGCTTTCTCGACGTTGCTCTACAACATAACTAACTCTAAACTATCTTGATCAAAGTGCAATTTAATGGGCTAGAAATCTAATGCAAGCTGTAATAATATTTACAGCTCAAATTTTTATGTTCCGGAAAACTCCGTATAAAATAATAAATTACTGTCACATAATTCATACTAAATCGTAAATTTTCCGAATTACACGTCCTTAATTAGTAATGAGAAATTTATTCATAAATCCTAATTATTTACCTGCGAATGCGTCAGATCTTGCACGAAAATGTAGCAAAAAAAACATAGAAAATAAATAATTAATTACCGGTGGCGGCTCGGAAGTGCTGTACACTTCGGAAGGAGGGTACTCCGGTTTCATGGTTATTGTAGCCATGGAATCTGGCTGCGGCTCCTTCTCCATCACGAGTTTATGTTTAAAAAAAAATGTTTGAATGCGCGCGCACCGTTCGACGTTTGAAACAGGAGTGAATGTCTAAGGTCGACGTAGGCGCAGTAGAGGGGTCGGCCCGGCCGGTGTGCTCATCACAACTTGCCAATTCTGTTGTTATCCAAGTGTTGATTTACGTAATTATACACAGTTGACAGTTCAGATTTCCGCGTAATTACAAATACGTGTCTGTTTATTTTAAAACATCTTTAGAACTCAATATGCCATTCAGAAGTAAAAACAGCAAGTATCATAATATTCCTTAATCAAATCCTCATCTTGTGTTTTGGGTCCTATCCTATGAAATATAACCGCCATCACTGAGGCAGGAATTAACTCTCTTGAAGGGACTGGATAGGTTTGCTCTTTAATACAGTTTTTCTAAAAAGGCAAAACAGAATTAACAAAACATTACCTAAGCGTTGCTTCTAAAATTAAACGCTAGAAATACTTACTTATTAGACTCTAATTTGGACAAATCATTACATAACCATTCATCGATAGGTTTTAAATATCCACGTTAGTATTCATTGGTACTTGTGGGTTGAACTATGGTTTAACCTAAAGGGTAAGAGTAGATAAGGAATTTACATTTTTATAAGTATAGCAGTAGTTATACTATCATGTATTCTGTATTATACACGGGGTGACAGAATCACCAGCCCCGGATCTTCATTTTTTTAATCAATTTTCTTGTTCCAATAATTTTTAGCAACGTTACATACATTTCGTCAAGTCTAAAGTCTAGTCATAGTAAAG
>JAOTAV010073365.1:0-38352 GCA_026546445.1 Cyclargus thomasi | reverse complement strand
TTCTAAAAATGTGGTGCGTAAAAACTTCCTACACAAATTTAGTAAATTTACTATGGAAATTTTTAACAGTGTATATGATACGTATATTCTATTATGCATTCGCTCAAGATTCGCGGTATGGTTAATTTAGCTCTCTATCCAAAAAAATTGTCATTTCTATATACAATACATACAAGTCCATACAAATTTGACAGAGGGTTAAGGTACCGTCAATCTTGAGCAAAAAGACAATAGAAAACCTCAAACATGATCCGTTGGTCATAATATGAAATACTTTTTTGTTTCAGTATTTCAACGCGCTACATTTGTATCTCATGGCAAAGTTAACGGAACTTCTGGACACGATATTCTTCGTGCTCCGTAAGAAGGATCGTCAGGTCTCCTTCTTGCACGTGTACCATCACTCTGCTGTGTTCTTCTACTCCTGGGGACTGCTGTCGTACAAAGAGGCTTTCGTTTCTGTCACGGTCATCGGATTTTTGAACTCCTTCGTCCATCTGATTATGTACTCGTACTACGCTCTGTCAGTGTTCCCAAGCCTATCGAAATACTTGTGGTGGAAGAAGTATATCACGAAAATACAGATGGTAAGATATATTTCATAATTTTGCTGTGGAAGAACCATGCTTCGGCATGAAAGGACCCGACTCGTCTGGAAAATATCATAAAGACCTATATAATATATGCGCTTGCGTTGTATTTCGTCGAGTACGAGTCAAGTTTTTTTAATGATATTTAGCGAGCAAGCGAGCAGACGGTTCACCTGATGGAAAGCAGCTACCGTCGCTCATGGACACTCGGGACATCCGAAGAGTCGCAAGTGCGTTACCGGCCTTTATAAGGGAATAGGGAATATGGATAGAAGGGAATAGGGGATAGGGGGATTAGGTAAGTTGGGCCTCCGGTAAACTCACTTACTAAACGAAACGCATCACAACGCCGTTTCACGCCAGTTTTCTGGAGGGATGGCTCTCCTACACAGAGTACAAGTCGAGTAAGTTTACTGAAAACCCTACGACCTTCTTCCAATTCGTCTCTTCTGCTTTTTTTTAACGGGCTTTGGCCCACCACACATTCCCACCACTATATCTCCTTTGTCGCCTGGATCAGCAGCGGTATCCAACCACGAAAACCCTTTGATGTGATCTCAGGGAGCCTGAGGGACGTGCTAAAGCGGTCTTGGGACCCGCAACGAAATTAATCAGAAGAAGATAGGAGGAGTAGGAAATACCAGATTTTTCCCTCCCCGTACAAAGCGGGAGACAGCAAAAAGTTGCAATGACCGAAAGTCAAAGAACTAAAGGGGGAGCACCACGGGAATAATTATAAATAATTATGAAGCGTCCATATAGATAGATATTATATTTTTATATTGTTCTCTTGAGAAAAAAGGAGACGGACATACTGACAGACGAACGACGCATGTAAAACTACTTATCCGCTGGAACTAAGGACTAAATTAAACGTGGTGCTTCACTCGACGCTCAAGCGAATTAACACCGTCACACCTCACATAAGGCCCAGGTACTGCTCTCACATTATAACTCGAGCGGGGCCACCCTAACAATGTATTACTACACACTGGCACAACAACACCTGACGGTAACGAGCCACTCGCGCTAACGAACTATATCGGCCTAGAGTGACACCACAATAGATACACACCAGTAACACGACTCGACCGCCGCCGAGTCGAGCGCAAAGCAAATACTGCCGTACCATGAATTATATACAATATTATATTATAATAATACTATTACTTTAACCTGCAACGGCCAATGTCAATGTTCATAGAGAACATGTCAAAGTCATTTTTTTTCTTTTTTGATGAAGAAATATTTCATCTCATTGTTAGTTTCAGTCTCGTGTGCTTCTTACTTATTGTTATTGCCACGATATTTTGTTGTGATGTCACATTTGGCCCCACCAGAATATCAGTGCAGCAAATTCGCTGCTTATGCTGAGCTGGGGTCCATTTTTGATATCACGCAATACTATATATTATAGGTTTATTAGTATTGTTTGAAATTTTTTATTGTTAGTTTTGTGTAATTCTTGTTATTTTTGTTCCTGACTGTTTTTTCTTTAGTTATTGTTTTGTACTGTATTGTGTGATTTTCGAAATAAATATATTCTTATTCTTACCATCTTTACAGAAGCCATTTCGAGACCTCTATTTGGGAACCTTTGAATAATACCAAAAATCTGAAAGTTTTGCCATCTAGTAATCTCATAACACATTATATAAACAAGTCTGTAGGTCACTTAGTTCTGAAGGAAAGCGATAGCAAAGTTTCGCATATTCGACACCAACTCATGATCATCAAAATAGAACTACTCCCACAAACGCAGAGAGCTGAAATTTAATAGAGGTAGGGTTTAATGGTCACATAAAGGGAAAACTAGGATAATCATTTTTTTCGTCTTTAAAAAACTTATATATCTTGATGATGATATTATGTGAACCTTCTTAAATAATTTAATTTATTTTGTTTTTAATATTAATTATTACAGCAGAAACAAATACTGTCTATAGCTATTACCGTTCATGAGAGCCTGAAAACAGACAGACGAACAGACATAGAAGTTTTAGTAATAGGATGAGACTAGAAATTAATTAAAATTAAAAAGTCAACTTCACGGGGTAGTCCCTGATATGTCCATAGACATACATTTTACTCCGGAAAAATATACAGTTCAAATTTTGCGGGCCTCATCTAACTTTTAATATATGGCACACATTATTATTAAAAAAATCTCTCTCTGCGATAGGCAAGTCGTCCGTCGCGCAGGTGATCGGCATGTGATAAATATGGCACATCGACCTTTGAAAAATCGGCTAATTTCGGCTGCGTAGAGTTCGGTATTTATTAGGAAGTGCTAAAATAATTATGATTTAGTTCATTTGCTTTATTAATTCTTTTAATTTTTTTTTATAAAATACACTAATTTCCGAAGGTCTATGTGTAATATTTGTCGCTACGTACTGTTACGAGCACACCTCGTGAGCACCCGCGACGAGTGTTTTACACCTGTACTTGGCCGTACCCGATCGCGCCGATTTATCAGTTTGCTTGCAGTCGGCGTACTGGTTTGTTATATCTATTGTGGCACCCCACGACACGCGACACCTTAACTAGTGTCAACTGTATTACCCGCGTAGAACATACCCGAAGTGTTGCACGTCGCCTCGTGATGTATCCGGCATTGTTTGCCGGCAAACGGCAGAGTGCGCCGAAGTGGTTGTTGTGTATCAAAATATGTATCAACTAATATTTTTTTTTATTTAGCCGTTACGCCGTTTGTCCACGGTACGCCGTCACCGTCAACGAAATTATTTCGGCCCGGAGTGCCACTGTATGGCACAGGTGACAGGTCGCATTATGCTATACGCCACTATAGATCGGCGACGAGGTGGACGATAGAAAATGAAACTTATCTTCTCGATCGTAAAGTTAAAATCTATCGATCTAAAATAGTCTCGTTGACGGTGACAATATGCGATGGACAAACGGCCTTATACTTGTATTATTAAAGGCCGCTGACTTCTTGTAGCAATGTAATGTAAGCGCTTGTTACTCGCTGGGTGCAAGTTGACAAACAAGGAACACTCGGCGGTCGGTGGCATACAAATTGTCACGTTTTTAAATGACAGGCGGCTTTTTGACATCTTAAATCGCAACGTTTTGACAACAACGCTATAGCAGAAAACATACTGATCGGACGCGACTTACGGACGCGACTAACATTCGCGATCTAGATAATAATTGTACGTAATATTGAGGTGTGCAAACTATAAGGCGTAAGTCGAGGACGTTTTATATGGGCTGTCAACCGCGTCTGACGTCAGTCGCGGACGTTTTGTATGGGATGTCAGCTGCGTCTGACGTCAGTCGCGGACGTTTTGTATGGGATGTCAGCTGCGTCTGACGTCAGTCGTGGACGTTTTGTATGTGCTGTCAGCTGCGTCTGACGTCAGTCGCGACTGATAGTTTGTTTTCAGCTTATGGCTTCTGAGTCGCAATTGCAACGCGCGTCTATAGCGATGCAAACGCAGGGTTGCAGCAACGCACGTTTGCATCGCTACTATTGCGCACAAGAAGGAATTAAATAAGGCATTAATAATAGGTTGTTCTAACATCCTGTCAGTGGAAACCTCTAGCGAAGTCCGACGGTAAACAGGGCCCGTTATCCGCACGGTTAATTATACACAGCTCTGTTGTGTCGGCACATTAGCAGGCATACTGTATGACTATACAACTATATTTATGTTACCGGCAATGTGAATAATGAGGCATTCTATAGAATGCCTAGGCAATGTAAGGAATGCCTTTTTTTTAATAAAATAAGGGGGCAAAGGAGCAAACGGGTCACCTGATGGAAAGCAACTACCGCTGCCCATAGACACTCGCAACATCAGGGTTGCACGTGCGTTGCCGGCCTTTTAAGCGGGAATACGATCTCTTCATGAAGCTTTGTAGGTCGTAGCGGTCCGGAAATACTGCTGGTGATAGTTCATTTCAGAGCTTTACTGTGCGAGGCAGAAAGTTACGCGAAAATCGTACTGTGGAAGACTGCCATTCATCAAGACGTTATGGGTGGTAAATTTTCCATTTTTTGTATTATTCTACATACACTGTGTATATAGTGTACATGTATATAATATAGTGTGTGTATGGTTTTACCAAGCTTTAACAACAATATAGAAGTTACGATAAATTTGATAAAAACTTTTATGCCTGACTTTACTCTACCATTTTGTGCGAGTACGACTCTCACTTGGCAGATTTTTATATTTGATAGGCGCACATTAGACACAACTGTCATGACAGTCATTTTTTAAAATATAGTGACACAGAATAATTAATAGTACTAGTACAGAAGACTTACTCCAAAAATCGGCTAAAGTTAATATCAATCATGCTACGTTACTATTAAGTTCAAATTCCGATCGCACCACGCTGAATGCTTACAATTATTATGACTTCGACAACTGCGGTCGAGCGCGCTCCCTATCTTATGCATAAGTTGTTCCCTTTCTAACGATATCAGGATTGCCTGTTTAAAAATAATATTATATTGATATTAATTTACTACTTTTTTTTTAAATGATCAACATCGCAAAAAGTGGCATGTGAGGCCCTGATGATGTGCCCCTCCGGAGCGGAAATGTTTTTGGTTTTGTTCGGAAAAAAAACCGCCCAAAGCCACTGCGTTTTGACTGGTCGGAAATATCTTCTGATAGATCCGACGTACTAGACGTACACACAGATCTTTTATTGGTCCATACTGTTTAAATTGGTTGTTAGTTGGTTGGCGGTCAATTTATCAGTGCTAAAACACTGATTTGTTTCGGACACGGATGGTTCACATTACTTCTCTATTGGTTATATGCTACCATCTAGGTTAGCGTTAATGAACACTGCTTAGAGTTTAGGAACACACCCAATCTATCGACAACTCTATATTGAGCTGCCCCGTCCCTAAGCTTAACGGACCACATGATTCCCGCTTCGTTCTTTTGTTACATTATCTTTTTTAAATCGTTCTTATGGTTCGGTATGTTGGCCAATACAGTTTGTAAAATTTAAACACACTATGGTTGAAGTCAATATGCGAGGCAAAAAGCGATAAGACGATATATTTAATATGCTTTGACCGAAAAATAAAAAGCTAGATTATGTTTATACAATAAACTAGCACTAAATTGTTAACTATAATAAGTGGATATTTTGTAGGGAAATAGAATTTTTAATTTCAGCAAATTTTAAATAGGTATGTCACTTTCAATCGTTTTTTTATATCTCTAGCGCCCACAAGGGGGCGGTATCGTACGGATTGGGAAAAACTACACCGTACAAAAAGCACCTACTTTCTAAAGATCTTCTGCCTAAAATATATAGCTGGTAAGGAAGAAAAATAAATGTCGTTCATTTCATTTTATGCTTTAAATGTATTTTGTTAGTTAAATAGCAATACTTAATTTGTTTTGTAGTTGTTTGTGGTTATTATACGCCTTGTATTATTCCCTTTTTTTTAAATATTTTTTTAAAAAAAATGTATTTTCTTTAAAATCCGGCTCCCTGCTACGGACCTCCTCATGGGCGATGCCTACTCGCACGTGGCCGCTTTTTGTCACAGGATGCTCTGAAAAGCCATTTAGAAATACAACTAATTTGCTAAAAGTGGAAACCAATAGGTTTTCATGGAAAAAATCAAATGGTGTATGAGTCTCCCAAATGCCAGTAGCAACAAGGGTACAGCAATTGTATGTACATTACTGACAACATTATAATAATCAAAATAGTGACAAACATGTTGTAAAAGTAAGTAAGTAATAATACTTTAATTGTGGCGTGTATTACGTGCTTTTTATATTGAAAATGTTTTTTGCCATTTGTGTGGGTAAGCGCCCCAGTGACAATCGTGAGTTTGTATGGGTAATAAATCATAAAAAAATATGCTTTTGAGCGGGAAATAGGTATGTTTTTTTTTAATAAATGTAATCGTTATTGAAATTTGTATTCTAATCAGTTTTTTTTTGATAAAATTTAAAAGAGATCCAATATTGATTGTGACGTCAAAGTCTATAAGCTGCATACAAAGTTCATGCTAATATATATAAAATGGGTAGAAAACTTAAATCACTAATATCTTAGAGATTTTTTGTCATTCTATACATCCTTTAGCCCACTATCATAATATTTTTTTATACGCATCTTACCTATTTGACATTGAACTGTACATATAAAGGCTAACATATGTGCCCTGTATAGCTACGAGTCATAGAAACACCTACTTACTAATAAATATATACGAAAGTTTGTTTCTTTAGATGTTTGTCGGTCAATCACGCCGAAACTACTGAACAGATTTTGATGAATCGTAGTAGCTGTTTAAGATTAAAGAATACTTTCTATTCCAAAGTAATGCTTCGTGGTATAAATAGTTTGCAAACACAAATTGCACGGGCGAGTGTAGCCAAAAATAATATTCATTTTTTCTTCTAATTTATCGGGGGAGTATATCCAGAGGTTAATCTATAGTTCAAAATAAAACAACAAAAGTAGATACAATAATAACATCTTTATTATCCCCTAAAACTAATTGATTTTCGTACAAATTATATTCCTATAAAGCTAGGGTGGGTTCTACTGGGCGAACAACGAAAATAGATATTCAAATAAATTAAAACTAAAACATTTGTCATTCAGTCTTTAATGCAACACTGAATAGTCCGGCTAGCAGTGGTTGCTTTCTTTGCTGCTTAAAACAAACCATAGATCATACAGAATAAAAATCATTTTTTTTTAATTCTGTCTGATCTATGGTTTGCTCAAGTCACGCGCGGAAATAATTCCCAAAGAACGCTAGAAGTCTAAATACATTTGTTACAATAGTAGATAGAGAAAGCAACATTTTATTTACATTTTCCAAGCATTTCAAAATGGTAACTCGAATTATGCAGAAGTTATGAGTTCGAAACTTAAAACTACGTATAATTTCAGAATATATGGTAAATTTTGAAGGTTTCTTTAAATATACAGTCTAAGGAAGAAAACCTGTCAAAATACCCTATGCCTCTTTTTGCTTGTCCTTTACTTATTATATATCTAATTCGATGATATTTTACTGACACTTTACTGGTGTATCAGAAAAATTGCATCAACACTTATAATATTAATAAATTATGATATAAAATAACAAATGCATGAAGATATGTGCAGATTATAAAGAATTCAGTCGAAAACTATAACTAGTGAGTATTGCGCAGATCACACGGGGCCGGGCGTGATGTTGCATCTTGATTTTTTCGTTATCTGTAAAAAAAGAAACAATAGGTTTATATTTCAATCAAAAATTGTGATACATAATAATAATGTTGGATTTCAGCCCTATGGTAGCAGTATACTATTCCAGTAATAGAACATGCCAATTGTAGAGTCCAAAGTGCTAAATTATTTCCGTATTTCAGTTCTGTAAAGTGTTCTAAATCTAAATCGAAACGTATTTTTTTTTAAATAATAGTTGTTCGGACACCGACAGTTTTTTTTAGCATCCATCAGCAAATTATGTCCATAAAAATAATACGTAATGAGATGCATATGCGGCATATGCATGCAATTATCAAGTTATTATGCTATGAGCCCTTGTGTACTTTAAGGGCTGGTTTTACGAGCAATGATGTAAGATACCTTTATATCAGGTGATATCTATGTGTCAGGTGGCAATTTTTTCTGCTCCACAATATGGATAAGAATTTTATCGACAAGTGCACCGTACAATACATAATATGAACTTTATTGTAGGTTTTACTACATAGCTTCTTAGAGTTTTTATTACTGAGTCATTTTTGTAAGTTGTTCGTGTGACATTGACTTCCCTAAAATGTTGTTTTGTATACGATATATACTTAATTTTTAATAAACAGTTTTGAACGGTAATGATTATCACAGTAATAGAATACAGAAATATGACGAAATCTTGAACGCATTATTTACGTCTGGATTATCTTTGTTTCTTTTATTTTTGTTCACAATACTGGCAGGTAGGTCCTTTGAAGATTTCCGTAAAAATGGCACAATAAAACTTTAAACTTTTTGCAAAAGCGTGTCTCGATTGCGCAATTTTAAAAGGCACCGACTGGCAGTTTTTTAAACAAAATAATTGCAATTTTACAACACGAATTGTTTTGAACAATGCTAAAAAATTTGTAAAGACAACACAAAAGCTCGCCAAAATTTGAAAACAAACCAAATTTTTATCTCCATTGTCCTATTGGTAAATATTTTTAGCTTAGCCTATTGAGGTTAATAAATGTTATTAAAAGTTAGGATATGGTTGTAGTAATTACTCAGTATCGGAGCTAGGGACTTGCCCTACTGTACACCGGTTTTCCACTGGACATCCTTGGCTGGGCCCTACACCTGTCAATGATCAATTAAACGCGACACATTGCCCTTAAATATTTAATAACCTATTCATAACGAAATGCAAGAGTTTCCCGCCATCCGGCAACAGATGGCGCTCATCAAATAAAGTTTTTTTTCATGTAGAGTTCCGGTGCCGCGGTGTAGAGTTTTCTAATGTCATTTCTAAATTATTCTAATATATACGACTCGAGATTCGCATGGCATTAGGTGTTCTAATGGTCTCTTAGAACGTCAACTAGAACACTCGACACCAGGGCACCATGAGATTCAGAAGTTCTAAGTTTTAGAGTAAAATCAAAATTGAGCTTTTGCCGTCATGGCCACGTTTTGATGAAACGTTCAACATTATTTCTTTCGTGATACATACACCCTCTTTTTTTTTATAATAATTACGTGCATGGCTGTCGATTTATTTCAACAATTTCGGGTGGAATGGAATGAATAATAAATTTGAGAATATTTGAATCGATCAAAAAATTGGGAGCTGCAAAAAGCCTTAAAACGTGTTAAAAGCACTTAATATTATCGAGCGTTATCGGATTAAATTAAAATGATCCTGATAATGAAAGATCAAGAAAAGAGAGACTCATCTTCAGTTATTACGAGCAACCGAGATACCAGGCTCGCAGACGCGGCGAGGAGGCTGCGTGACGCGGCTCGTGTCCACACAGCACGTGTGTGCGTGAAGGCGCGAGTGTGCGTGAGCGCGTGTAGTCACAATCACAGCGAGACCACATTTTAACGCTTATCGCTTACCGCATTTAGGTTTTTTATTGTTGAAATCATTTACTCTGATATCGCTTAATTAATGTACACACTATGAACAAATCGTAATTAAGGCAGGAAACATGTAAATCGTTTATTAGTTTTGGGTGATTTTACTGCACGTAATTTAAGCGAGGAAGCGTAAAGCAGCGTTTTTTCTAATTCGTAAGGTTGACGATCTCCGGTTCACACGGGCTGCGTTGCTAAGAAGTGCCTATGCGGAAACGACTTCGCTATTAACACACGGCTATGAGATACTACTTACATGTACTTACGCGTAAGTACGGGAAAAACATTTTCTTTACATACACACGCGCGCAGAAAATGCGAATAGGCGCGCTCGCTTCGCTGTGTATTCCTATAGCGTGTACACAAATTTTCCACATGCAGACTGTATGCGCGAATGTTGGTGTGTTTACATTCGCGTCACTAGGAGCGCAGGGATTAGAGGTGGTGTCAATCGCGCAATATAGGTTAGTGCTACGTCAGTCAATTAGTTTACGTCAAATGTTACATAATTGTAGTCGCGGAAAATCTGACGGTTATTATCGTGTTGCTATATTGACTTTTGAGTTACTAAAGTATCTCACGAGATTCATGTAAGCGTTTGTACATTGACTTGAATCTGACGTCGTCCAAAATGCAACGACCGTGTCGTCGCTTGACCCCACAATCTTTAATCATACAAATGGCAATAGGAATCGCCTTTTGTGAATGCCTAAGTAGAAAAGCTCCGAAATTAAAAAAAAACTGCCAATATTAATTAGGAAGGCGGGAAAACATGGCGGTATACTCTGATTAGGTAGATGCAGGCGGGTGAGTGAACGCGGCTCATCATCTCCCGGTATTAGCTATGCATCGATGTCAATGACTTGATAGATGACGAATAAATACTTTAATAGAAAAACACCTGCGTAAAAAATCTCCGTTGATAATTTGGCCTTCGTATTTAATTTTCGCGCAGATTTAAAGGCCACATTTGGCGATCGAGAAATTTGAAAATCGAAATGTCGTTGGAGGATCTTGAGAAATGCCATTGGCAAAAGGTTTTTTGGGATAAGATCGACTTATAATATCAGCCTTGCCCTACCACGAAAACGTTTTGAAATGGAGATCAACATCCTGTAATGAATATTAAAGGTGTTGGACATAAATAATTGACAATGCGGATCTCCATCGGTCAGTGAAGGCATCAGCGGCAACTGAATGTATAATTACATTTGACACAGATTACCGTGCCCTTTCTACAGAGTCCGTGTCCGTGTCTCAGTTACGCGCCAATTTCTGAAATAATTTTAATCTATAGGTCACAAAGTTCCGAATTTAAATGCAGCGCTTACTTTTTTAATTTTTATGTTTTAACTAGATAATTTGCCAGCTTCAGAGTAGAATTAGAAATGCGTACTGAACGTAAAGGCTACTGGAGATTTTGAAGATTACGTAAATAAAGTAATCGATGAAAAATGTTATTCAGTAATAGAAGAAGATGCTAAAAAGGAGCTCTGAGGATAATACAGGCACTTGACACATATTTCGAAATAGTAAAATCCATAATAATTGAAATCACTATTTAGAACAGGCAAAAGAGCATAAAGGCACGATTGCAATGTTGAAACCTTATGCAACAACTTATGTAAGGTACTCAAGGTTCTTTAGTCTAGACTAGACTGCATCCAATATTTGACCTAGTATGTTCAAGGCGGTCTTTTGATAGACTAAAGAAATCCACTTGCACGTTTACTTAATTGCAATTAAGGTAAACGACATTTTTTAATAACAGGGGTTTGTGAAACATTGTGGAATTTCGGCCGCGTTCTACAAGTTTTAAAAAATAAAAAAGTATTGCCATATTCGGAAATTGATTATTCCGCGTTTAACCCCTTTTTTAACCTTCGTCTTATAATAGTCTTAAATACAGGGTCAATATACAGAAAATTCTCGTAAATCAAAATACTCGTTTGTTTTCGATAATACAGAACAGTCATAGTCAAATATAATTTGAGTTCAAACTAATAAAAGAACCTGTTCCTTGGCCAAGGTTTGTTGACTCCTTAAAATATTTCCGTCATAAGATTCTATCTCTAGACTCATTTCTTTTAAAAATATCGTGAAACTTTTATCCTTTTAAAGCATTTATATATTAACCCTATGTCGTCAAATTGTTTTGATTCATATTTTAATTGTTTTATAATTATTCTAATTGGACATTGAATACTTATACTATGTTATAGCTTGTTATTGGAAAAATATTTTAAAAAAAAATCGAGTTCTATATTTCAATTGTCAAGGTCCGATCTGTAGTAGTTTAAAATATGTATGTATGCGCGCAATTTGGCACCTTAGTAAATAATGATTTTATTCTCGTATAAATAATATACCACCTGCTAGAAGGCACGAGTGCACTTAATTATTTAAAGATAAACCTTTAATTAGAGTCACCAGCTGTCGACCTTGTATTGCACCTTTGTACAGAGACATGGTGTGTTTTGCATCGCAAAAAATGCACATTTTTAACTTTAATTCAATACTTTTTGCGTGCTCACGGAAAAATATAACCACTTTATTGTCATGAAATACTTTTTGTGTTCTATTTTGCATACACCTTTTGACTCGTTTGAAAAATGACGTGAATTTTTATGTAAGATTGTCGTAACCTGCGTTCGATGCAATGTCTAGTCTAGAAAACTCTTGTGTTTTAATCCTAGAAAATTATAAAACTCTTATAGTTTTTCCGTAAAGTCAAGCATGTACATGTAAGTAGGAAGAAATAGAGGGTCCGCTTCGCTAGCCAAATTAAAATGTTTTTTTATGCAACTCATTCAAGTTTACTTTTTCATCGTCAGTACGATTTACGATATTCATGAACTCAACTTTTTAAAAATAATTACCATTGGATTTTAAAAAAAAAGAAAGATTCTTATCCTTTTGACCGACTTTACTACAAGACTTTACCAATATACTCGAATTATTTTTGAGATTGTCAAGTTTTTAATTACATGTCGTAAGGGTTTTGCCGGCTCACCGATGTCCAAGAACTGCATTACGAATCCGTTTTTCGAGGTCGTTCAGCATTCACTCTTTAGAAGCAATAGGTTTTGGGTTGAGTAAGAAACTTTGGGTTTTTTCGTACGACATGCAGATCTATTAATGTTATCTTTGAATGTATGTAGTAGGTTTCTATAGTTATTGTCCGTCTTGGTTTTTTTGCAATTTTAGGTTTAAACAAATTTTTAAGCTTTTATGATAAAGTTAAGACATAGGATAATTTGACGCCTTAGAAAGGACACAGATTATCTTGGTTTAGTCTACGACTTTTGAGTGATGGCTAGGATATTTTCGGCTTATAAAATTGCACAAAACAAATTTTTATTTAGTACCAGATGGCGTACCGCCAAAATGCTATTTTCGCGCGCGAATCGCACATTTTTTGGGATGAAGGGTCACATTTGCTAAAAGCAATTTTGCTAAAAACTTATGGATATATTTTAGCAATACTGTTTTAAGCAATAGCATTTATCTCTTCACCCCAAATGCTAACTTGGTTTAGCAGTTTGATGGTGATGAGATAAGAGGACATACAGACACACATTTGATAGGATCAGATTAACGTGACAAATACACCGTGGTGAATGCGTGTATTTAATTTTGTGTGTAATATTATTATTAACGATGATAGATGATGAGAATGATTATTAAATGATAAAAATAATAATGTATAGTGATAAAATTACTTTGATATAAAATTTAAATGTCCCAATTAGAAGTTAATCTAGATTAGAGTTTAACGTCGTTTAATGTAGTTTATTATGACAATTAAGGTGCATTAAGTTAGATCACATCGCGTCTTGTCCATATCGAGTCGCCCAAAAAGCTGATGTGTGTTTAAATGGACAAACAAAGGAAGGCGAGTACATGAGGAGAATTACAAGCAAAAAATAAGCAGACTAGGAAGGTAGTGACCTATGATGACGCAATCCCAAAAACAGGCCAAGAGATGGAACCAGGTTCAAGGTAGGTCAAAATTTGCCGAACACTGTATTAAAAATCACTGTACCCTATCTAAATATATGTGTGTTTATATAGGTTTATTTGTGCAAGGATATGTAGATGGTGTTAATGAAAAAATAAAGGATATTTTTTTTATTTTGATGTCATATTTTTTTATATATTTAGAGCGAAGGACGTTGTATACAGCGCTCAAAATAAAACGTCAGTTTTTCTCCTCAAGAGCAATGTAAAAACATTACAGCGAGTTATCGGTTACGTAAATTCCTAATCTATTCCGTGTTTGAACGCATTCTGCTAGCGTGGAACGCGGTTTTGCAATTGTTGATGCAATTATATGGCAACATTTTTAAGTGTTCGAAGTTTGAATGCGTAAAATTGTTTGTTTTTAGGTAATTTTTAATTAATTAAACTTAATGCCAAAAGATACGGGTTGTTGTTAAATAAATAGACTGATTCGAATTAACGTTATGAATCACGTGTTACATTGTGAAGGGCATAACCAGCTCATTTTTTTCATTTAGTTATAATATGAATATACAAATTAATTGTAAAAATTAATTAATAATTGAAAATTGATTGTAACTTAAACAATATCGTTAATGAATGTTTGTTATTTGGCCTTTTAAAGTTCATTCCATATTATTCCACGGCCAAAATTTTAAATGTCCCCGAAGAACGTGGTTCGTTCGCGTCTATTTTGAACCGCGGCCGGGCGCCGTCGGGTTGTTGAACTGAAATATTTCGGCAAACACGAGCGCATTACGCCTCACCTTAATCTTTACGTCGTAATTTGTTTACCTCGAGCTCCTCGTCTACTACATTTAAATAAAAAAAAAGCAACGTCAAACGCGATTTTCTAAAAAGAACTTTCAAAACACAGATCGTGTGCCGATATTAATTGGTAGGGAATTGATAACATTCATAACACAAATGAGCGCAGTCTAGTGTTTTTGCGAAACTGGACTCAACACGCGGAGATATCCCCCTGTGTGTGTGTGTGCTCTCCTCTGCGTGTGTGTGCGCGCGTTTGTGTGTGTACGTGGAAGCGCGCGATGAAATAAAATATGTCCGGTCAACGAACTCGCGGTCGGTGCCATAAAAATTGCGATACCGGCCAAAATTTGGCCAGAAAAATAAACGACGTGATCTTATTAGATACTGATCTTCTGGAGAAAAATTATGCAATAAAAAATCTTACAAACTAAACAACTATGACAACGTAGCATGCCACTAGAATAAAGATTACTTCGTTTCGACTAGTTTTAAATAAATTACTTATTTATCTATTCTTTATACGTCACTTATCGACGGGTTATGCGAAATCAACATGTCATTAGAATTTTAAAAGACACGAAAAGCAGGAATAAGTTATTTTTTTTATATAGGATGAAAAGAAATAGGTCTTTGCAAAAAGTATACTCACATAAAAAAGTCGATTTTCGAAATTCGAAGTCGCGTTCCCGGCATCGCACGCGGCGCGCAAATCAGCTGTTTTTCATCCAGTGACCTTGCGGGCACGTCCATATTACTATTTACAGTCGCGGGGCTGCGGCCGGGTTCCTCCTCTTCCTGCAGGACGACGTCTCTTCCGGGCGGCTGCCAGTTCTGATCCTGCGTCTGCCGCAGCACATTTCGAAGTCAGTAAATTTCCGTGGGGTCGAGGCCGATCATAGTGCAGCCTGGGGTCCGGAGTTAGTACTGTCCGGTGGGATCGAGGGTGGTCTCCATGTTAGTATAGTCCAGTGGGGTCTAGAGTGACAATATCCATATTATTATTACACACGCGCGCAAACACCGTCCGCGTTAGCAGTGGTCCGGGCTATGCGCGGGTCGGCGCGACGCGGCCCGCTTATATTATAACATGTCCGCCGCGAGAGACATCTAGCGCCGAGCGGACCGGAACGCAGAAAAGTGTTTTCCGACCTGAAACACTTCCTAATACCTTTTATAGGATGCATACATGTTGCGTTGTGTCGTGGTTGAGTGTAACTCCGTAAGTATTGTATGTAGTAGAGCAGTTGTGTAGGTAGCCTAGACATTATTAACAATTCTTAAATTGAACAAAATTATTTTAGTCATTTATTCTAATATGATGAATATATATATATATATTTCATACTTCAACAATGTATACTACAAAATAAAGTCAAACAAAAATTTTAAAGATAAAACGTGTTCGAATGAAAGATATAGACGTAACGAGTGCTTTGAGAAGATAATATGAATTGAAATGAAAAGTAATTCATAATTAAATGAAATGTTATTATGAATTGGTTGATAACGTTAACAATTATCAAGAATAAAACCGTGTCTGTTGTGAGTCCAACTTTTCTTCTCTTTTAACGTTAAATCTACCAAAATGGATTTCATTATAAGGTAAAGAAGACTATTTCTCTTCAGTACTAAGATCTATATACTTGCAATATTTAAATTTTGCAACTATGTCTATCAATTTAGCATTCTATCTCATATCCAGATCAGTAAACTTGTCTAAATATCACCTGCTTTTCGAACACGAGAATTCTCAATTGTTTGAAGTATATTTAAAATTATAATAGCCCTACACATTTTTTTACTATAATTATAGTTATTATGGTATAATTTATGTAATATACTAGAACATTATAGTATTTTACATATGCATGACATGTTAAACACAATATTGATCGAGGAAAAATTTATGTAGAGTATTGGAGTTTATTTCAATAAAAAGTTTTATTAAAACTTTTTTTTAATATATATTTTTTAATTTTACAGAATACATCGTGACGTAAGCGTTTGGTCTACAAACGCTCACGTCAATTCCACGCATTTTATGTCGCCTGCCTATAAAGAAAACGTGTTGGTTAGCCCCCCATATATGTTTACATGGTTTATTTACTTATTTTGAATACATTTCACGGGCATATACCGTGTTAGTGGAATATCGGTCTTGCTCCACCTGGTATATAGATCTGCATCCGTGTTAGATGCGTTAGGATAATGGGTGATTTGCTTATTTATTACTGATGGAAACAGTAGACTGGAGCTAGTGTTGCTTAAGGGGAATACGGGCGTCAACGGCCTTGACCATACATCCGGAGTTTCAAAAATCTAAAATTAGTATTATTGTTTCCTATACCAAAGGTTACTTGGAAGAAATTGCTTCAAAGCAATAAAGCCGCCTTTGTGTTCATATGAAATTTTCGATAAGTGTAATTTTATTATTGTACAATATTTTGAACACAATAAAGTATATTCTAATCTATCCCCCGCTAACTGAAAATAATTAATATACAATTAATAAAAACAAGAAATAAGAATTCTTCCATAGAGATTATAGTGTTACTTATGTTGTATTGCATGAAAAAAATCGTTCATCTTAACCGATTAGTTTTGTAGTTTATACAGTTTTTTACAAAAAATCGATGTCCACGGTACATTTTTTTTCTGATTAACTATAAGCTTAAGTAAAAAGACCTCGCCAGTGATGAAAGAACGAAGATCATTCTATAATATATATATTTTTGGCTAATGTTGTTAACGTTTTGAATTACTTATAAGAGGTTGACCCCTCTAGCCCGTGTATAAGCCTTAACTATGATCTATACCATATTCATATTAGTAGTATGAATGAGAAGGTGTGTTTGTTTACCTCTTCACGTCCAAGCCGCTGAAACGATTTTGCTGAAATTTGGTATGGAGATACTTTAAGCTCCGAGAAAGGACATAGGACACTTTTTATCTCAGAGAAATAAACGGTTACCGCGCGATAAAAGAATTTCGGTGATGGCGTGTGTGTTTCTTTGTTTGTTTTTCCGTCACGCCCTAAAAAAGCAGCCGAATTGATTTTTGGTATTATCAATTTTCTTAAAAGGATGGACATATGGTACTTTTGTTCAGAGAAAAACATCATATTCCTAAATTGTTTGCATTTTCCACGACTTTCGAATTCCACGCGAGCGAAGCCGCAGGCAAAAGCTGTATCTCTAGATACTCAGTTTATCCCGTGCCTATTTTGCTAAGCGTTTAAAAATTTAAACAAAAAAGGTTCTAAGTAAAAAACAATCTTACTACAGAAAATTACATATAAAAGCCTTAAACGCGCGGATTAAAGAAGAGGTAACAGACAGACAAACTTTCTTATTTGAAGACATACGAGTAAGTGGAAGAAGCAGACGCCTAACATTTCAAATACTGCCGGATTTCTGCGTAAACGGGCGCTTTAGAACCTGACAAGTTATTTGAAATTAAAATAATGTGTATTTGGTGTATACCAAGACAGACAAGCTAGATAATAAAATCACAAAATTAAAAGAATTAACAAAATTTAATGGTGAAAAATGTGTTTTTTTTATGGTAGTATAATGGAAGTTATTCGCTTCTTCCTCTTATATCTTCATTTATAATAATAATATTAAAGTATGGATTAGCAATTTTTGTCTCCTCAACTAAAAGCTATCTTTACATAATTAGACGGTCTTCCATTCCTAATTCTCGTAGCATAAATCCCATGTTTCTCGGTAGCTTTTCACTGCGTTCTGTATTCGGTGCACGCGCGCCGTACGCGGACGCATTGCGCAATCGAACTTCATGATGTTTTATTTTCGTTGTTTACTTGTTGATGGTATTTTCTACCGAACTACATAAAGAAAAAAAACCGGTCAAGTGCGAGTTATACTCGCGCACGAAGGGTTCCTTACTAATTAAGAGCAATAAATTGAGAAAATATAGTTCTGGAAGTCAAACAGCTTTAACTTTACGCGTCTTAATTCGCGCGATAGCGCGATGTAGACGTACTGCAACGCCATCTAGTACCATGAAGAATAAACTTATAAAACACGTTTGTTGTATGAGAGCCACCTTGCAATATTTAATATATTTTGTTTTTAGTATTTGTTGTTATAGCGACAATAGAAATACATATTCCGTGAAAAATTCAACCTTCTAGCTATAATCGATATTGAGATGGACAAACAGACAGACATCATAGTCTTAGTAATAAAACCTTTGGATTTAACCCTAAAGGCTAGCTTTTGCCTGCGGCTATACATACTGTACACAAATAAATGTCATTTGGGTGTCTGTTTGTAATGTTGAAAATACCGTTTTTTACTATACCTTGACCACAAACTTTGTACCGCGCCCTAGGTACGTTTGACCTGGCGGGAGACGGGTAAGAATACTACCGCCGTCAGCGTTGACGGTCAACTGACAAAGTAGTGCGGCCGGTAACCATGGTAAGCCTCGCCCGCCGCGCCGCGCTCATGCCCAAGGCGGGATATAAAGCTTATGGTCAAGCTATACAGGCATACTATTATGTCTTTACTGGATGCACCATGCATGTACTGTATTTTTTTACAATTTTTGACTATCCGCCTTCCTCTTTTTTCAGTTGGCTAATCTCTGAAAAGACTATACCGATTTTGAGCTTTTTCTGACAAGAATCCAATGTATCAAGAAGAAACTTAGGCTATTTTAACCGACTTCCGATGCGAGCGAAGCCGCCGGCAAGTGTAGTGAATAATGAAGCGGGCGAAGGTTCCAGTGCGGCGAGTTTTCACCAGGAAACACCGAGTTCCTTTCACTCACGCGAGCGAAAACCCGGCGAACGCCCAACACACAGCATTTAATATATCCAATTATATTATAATACTTTACATGATATTATTGCCGTAGAAGAGCCATGCTTCGGCACGCATGGGCCCGCTCGACCGGGGTTACCGAAAACTGGCGTGAAACGGCGTTGTAAAGTGTTTCGTACACCGGTGGCCAACTTCGCTAATCCACTTTCCCTCTTCTTTCATAAAAAGGCCGGCAACGTACTTGCGACCCTTCATATGTTATGAGTGTCCATGAGCGACGGCAATTGCTTTCCGTCGGGTAACCCGTTTGCCCGTTTGCGCCCTTATTTTTATATATAAAAAAAATATTGTTATATACGCGGTTCATTCGAGTTTCGTATAAAATTTCAAAGTGTGTTTTGTCAAACACAAACCAAACATTCAACAATATATCTTCTCTATTACATAAGTTTCGCAAAGACATTACGAAAGAAAAACGCAACGGAATTGCAAAGAAGATTACTTACAATTAACTACTACCGAGCGACAATAACCGACGATATACTATTAATCTATCTTATCTTATACATATATAAAATTCTCGTGTCACAGTTTTCGTTGCCACACTCTTCCGAAACGGCTTGACCGATTTTGATGAAATTTTTTGTGCTTATCCGGTATCTATGAAAATCGGCTAACATCTATTTTTCATCCCCCTAAATTATTTATATGGCAAAACAACGTTTGCCGGGTCGGCTAGTACATCTATACAAATTATACAATTAAATAAAATTTAAGTATCTGTTTGTTTAATTAAAATTAACATTTCTAACTACTTGCATATGAATATAGGCACGGAACATAAATTAAAATTATTTTTTTTGTCTGTTTGTCTTTTTGTGTTGACTAATCTGTGAAACGGCTAGACCGATTTTAACGAAACTTTCACTGGGATTAAGCCAATATAATGAGTAACTTTTTAGCCGACTTTAAAAACAGGAAGTTTTTGTTCGAAAATTAACTGTGCTCTTTTTGGTCCGGTTTTCAAACTTTTTTCATTGTTGCTGGAGGTAAAGTCCATTTTTGTCACCATGTTCATAAAAGTGGTGATCTGATGAAACAATCCATAAGAAATCGACGGGACTCCTTGAAATTTGTATGAAAAGTAAGCACGATGCAATTTTCTCATACCACTAGAGCGAAGCCGTGGGCAAAAGCTAGCATATTTATTATGTTTGAATGTTTGTCCATCAATCACGCTAAATTTAGTGAAACTTAAAGGTATGGTTTTGGGTGTTATAGTGCGTTCAGACAAACAAGGCGGTGGCGGTCATTAACCTTCTGTCGAAAATGTAACGAAAATAAAATATGATAAGTATTTTTTGTTTCGACGAAATGCTGCCATGGGATAAATCACCACGTGGAAGTTGCTTGTTGTGGGGAAATGCTAAAAATTGAGACCTATCCATACTCCATAACTAAATTATACATGCGAAAGAGTGTCTCTTTTTTTGTCTTTCTTTCATGCCGTAACGAAGCAACTTGATTTTTAGCATAGACTATCGCTGAAAGGATTGAGAGTACTGCGTAACAGGCTAACAAAATTGTACTTCGTTTTTCGACAATACTGATTGAAAGCAACTACCGCCGCCCATAAACACTAGCAACAACAGAAGAGTCGCAGGTGCGTTGCCGGCAAAATTATGCGTACTTCTCAATTATGTGCTGGTGTATATCTGTTTATTGCAAACTACAGCTAATCTCTAAATCAGTTGGATTTATTCGTTGAAACTTTCACAGACTGATGTAATTAAGAGTGACTTAGGCTACTTCTTACGCGACTACCAAAAAAGAGCAACCAGTTTATCTATCCGTTATCATGCGAAGTCGCGTGCAACAGCTATGTAACCTAAAAAGTTGAAAAACCGACGAATGCAAAATACCGGCTGGAAGACAATATGACAATTCCAGTTTAGTACAATTATTACTGGACATGGACAGATGCGGTCAGTAATTGAGGATAACTTTATTGCAGATGTACAGACAGACAGACTCTTTATACTTAATAGCGGCGATCCTAAGTCGTTTCGGGACTCGAACAAAACGGAATGCCGCGACCTACTGTAAGAAACGTCAAATGAGCGTCCGTAGCCTAGTGCCTAGATAAGACCTTTGGTTCGCACTCGAGAGGGTGCAGGTTCGAACCCTGGGGGAGGCGTGTACCCATTGGTAATGTCTCATTACATCTTCCGATCTCAAGTACGTATGATACGAATTCACTGTTGCCGTGGGAGAGCCATGCTTTGGCACGAGTGAGCCAGCTCGACCGGAGTGATACCAGGGCCTCACAGAAAACTGGCGTGAAGCGGCGTTGTGTTTCGTTCAGTGAGTGAGTTTACGATGGCCCAACTTCCCTAATCCCACAATCCCTATTCCCATTCCCTATTCCCTCATAAAGGCCGGCAATGCACTTGCGACTCTTCGGATGTTATGTGTGTCCATGGGCGACGGCAGTTGCTTTCCATCAGGTAACCCGTCTGCTCGCTTGCCCCTTAAATATCATAAAAAAATCACATTGTAAAAGGACGGCAGCGTTCGGTCGAGTCCGAAGATTTTAATGTGTGTTTTGAGAATAGGGTTCCTATAACCTGTTAAAAAAAATATGAAATTCTGCGCCAACTTATGGCGAATGGAGATTAGTATGTTTCTATAGGATTTACTTCAACTTCTAACTCGCGTGATTATATACGATTATATTAGTAACAAGTTATCCCGTGCTCACTTTGTTGCGGGCTTAAAAATAGTGGAGTTCGCCGTGTGATCGAATGTGGACCATCGTGTATAAGAACTATAAAAAAGTATAATCTATTCTCAATTCAATCATTTGGCATAAAGGTCTCGTTACCAGGTCAATAAATTTTACGAAAAAAAAAACAGACTTGAACCATAAACAAAAGAGTATTTTGTGAATTTTTAACAAAGCTATTTTGATTTCCGACGTTTTGACTGCTTTCCATCGGTCACAGGTGACCACGGCTGCCGAAACGTCGGGAATGAAAAAAGTGCTCTGCGACAATCTCCGCAAGTGTTAAAAAACCATGAGTGATACTCGCGTAAGCCTTAGATTATTTTGTGTATGATTATCGGGTCAAGTCAAAATATTGTAGTCAGCGTAGCGTTTTATGTAGTAAAAATATCCAAAATTAAAACATATTTTAAAAATAATATTGGTATTCCACGCATCTCCTCCATACCAACTATAACTGGGAGATTTCATGCTGTTACATCTACGCGTCTTTCATAAAAAGATAGAGTAGCCGATTCTCAGTCTCCCCCCTAGACTAGGTTTTTCTGACTCCGTTCACGTCGCTACTACTTCTGATGGCGTGAAACATACTTAGCGTTTTCAAGTTTCCCAATATCACATCGTGTGATGCATGAACTTACCTTCCATTCGTCAATGCCCCACTCTAGCCTTACCTTCAGTTGGCTGATGCAATGTTTTTGTTTAGTTTCAATTTTAAAAAAACAAACAAATATTTGAGATACAGTGTTGACTAGATTGCCGAAAAAAACATTTTAAAAAAAGTTAAAGATTTTTTTTACTTTCTATTTGCTCAAATTTTAAAATTATTTCGTGTTTTTACTTAGTTTAATC
This sequence comes from Cyclargus thomasi, assembly GCA_026546445.1. Taxonomy (NCBI): domain Eukaryota; kingdom Metazoa; phylum Arthropoda; class Insecta; order Lepidoptera; family Lycaenidae; genus Cyclargus; species Cyclargus thomasi. The sequence continues at coordinate 15,445 of JAOTAV010073365.1, read as the reverse complement.
ATAATATAAACAATCAAAATTTAAGATTTTTAAGTAGAATGTGGAAAAAGTGATAAAAAGAAATTGTGTACAGTTTGCTCTATAATTTTAAATTTAAACAAAACGTAAGTTATTGTAAAATATTACTTGTACTTTATTAAAAAGTCTTAAAGATTTTAGATGATCTGTAAAATGTAGCACAAATTTAGACATAAAGAGAACTAAAGTTCCCTAAATTATAAAATATACAATTATGAATTAAATTTTTAAAATTTCCAAAAAAGTAGTAAGTAAATTGGGATGAAAAATAAAAAATTGAGTACATTTTAAATAATGTTTATTCTAAACATGCCATAGCAACAATTATCTAGAGTATTACCTAACAGTCTCATTAATTTACAAGAGTATAACATTGTTCAGAGAAAAATGCAGTTTAAAAATAAATGCAAAAATTCAACTATAACCTCAGTCAATAAATATAGTTTAATGAAATATTCTACTTATACTACGGTTAGTTAATAAATAGTAAAGGGTAACTTTAATAAATTATCATTTGCCACATAGGCCAAGGCAGTGTCGTCTTTGGTCTTAAAATTAAATTTCTTAACTAAGTACACTTACACAATTTTTTTTTCTTTCTATTCGACGATATCTCTAGTCTATACTTTAAGAATCTATGGCGCTTTAAACACAAGTAAGGCATTGCAGATTTTAAATTTAGAATTGGAGACATAACATGGAGTCTTAAATTTAAATTAGCCTAGTACACGTTGGTAGGGTCTAGAGCCATGTTCACTCACAGTTTTAAAGTTTTTCAGTACACTCCAGTGGGGTCGAGACCCATTTTAGGATGATTCACTTCACTAGTACACGTTTGTGGGATCCAAGGTTTGCGGCATCTTGAATATTTTCAGTCGAATTTTCTGCGACCAGCAAATTTTTTTTGTAGTTTTCAAAATCTTCTCCGATTTTTTCCAAAATTTCTTCACGTTTTGTTTAAGTTTAAAAGTTCGATTTTCAAACTCAGTAAATTCCTGTCGGGTCCAAGCCGATCATTTTGGACTCAATAAACTCCAGTGGGATCCAGTCCGATCATCTTGAATATCCACGAAAATATGAGATTTTTTGGAAGATCAGTAAATCCCGGTCGGATCCAGAACCTTTACGTTCATGATTTAGATTATCGAGCGATCGATCTCGTAAGCGATGGCACGTGAGCGAGCGATATGAACACTGTCACGACTCGGTGACGACTGGCCGCTGCGTTCCACGTGCCTCTATATATAGCAGATCTCGCGCGTTTGCCCATTTTTTGCAATTTGAATTTGGAAGCTTTCAGCCGATGCGCCCCCGCCCTTGCATCTTTTTTTATCTATTAAAAAAACAAAAATGACAGATTGCACAGGAAAGGTGTTTGATCGCATCTCGTATGTTACCGTGCCTAATGTTATGACAGCGATTAAAAAAGTTTGTTTTATTATTATAACTGTATCGTATTTTAAATCTGTGAAGAATATAAATGAGTTTATTAAAAATAACTTTAACAATTTAACAAAATTACGGACTCTAGATTGGCTTAGGGCTGCGCATAAGCAGCTGAATATCCGAAAAAAAACATACAGGTGTAAAAATGAAAGAATAGTTTTTTTCGCAATTGAAGCTTAGGAGAGTAATGAGTATTAAATGGTAATAAAAATATATAAACGCTAAATAATTCTCCTTGCAGCTCCAAGTTAATTAACTACTAAATTAAATAAAAAAAAAACAGAATATTCTACTTCTAAAAGTTAGTTTATGTTTTATTAATTTTTTTAGTAACAGACTTTTACCAATTTCAATAATTTGCCTGTTTTTATTGTAGTAATAACAGCGACAGCTTTATCAGTTTTATTGTTGCCACAGTTCAATAGTTTTTGTGTTAACAACAAAACCGATAAAGCGTTTTAGAAAAATTCTTAAATCGTAAATAGACATAGTGTCATTATAACGCGATATTTCACATGTATCTTAATGTGTCAGTTCTGATGACAAACACCATGACACGGAACTTTGTATAATATAATATATACCGAATATTTTAGCCTACATAAGTTTTATAATCATATTGTAAGATTTTTTTTTGCTGACGCATTTGAAATCCGTTTATGTAAGTATCACGTTTGGAATCCCAACTACGTGTGGAAATACTGCTGAGTATCCGGAATACTATTGTAATGTTATATTATTAAGTACTGAGTTGATCTCACATTATGTAGTATCAGAGAAGTTGACACAGGCCTAGATTGCGGGCCCAAGTAAGTTGGTCGCGTTTTGTCAAACCCAGCCAACAGATCACGACTAATATGGAATTGACGTGTTCCCACCAAATGGCGTTGGTCAACTGGCTATGTATCAATTTTGTTGACGGTGCACAGCTTTATATTATTAGTATAGGTAACAAAAGTTTTATGAGGTAAAAGTAAAAACCCTTAGAACCTATAGTTCTTTCTGTCAATCTCGCCAGAAGCGTTTATTGATCTTCTGTCAAAAAAAAATATTATTTTTCATACAAACCGCGATTGTCAACAGAGTGACAACACAACACTTTGTCCGCGGATTGGAAAATAATAATTTTTGATTCAAACCTGAAGTACTAAGTATTACACTGAGATGACAATTTTTTTTGATGACAAATTTATTTCCTATAAAGACTTTTTTCTGATGTCACTCGGGCCGAAGATACGCCTTGCCAATTGCCATTTCCTAAGTTTGGAATTCTTTGAGTGCTCGCCCTAAGATATCAAAATGCACGAAAATCCACGTGATTTCACACGTCAAGTGGAATGTGCTTTCACCATGGAATGCATAAATTTTTACCAGAGTATATATTCCGAGGTCATTATTATGAGAAAGCTGTATTCATTTCAATCAAAGTATTTTAAAAGATTTATTTTTAGCTTGCCGTCGCCCATGGAGATTTGTAAGTTGTAACATCAGAAGCGTTGCAAGTCCGACCTAATTATTGAAGGAACAGGCTACGGGGATAGGAAAATGCATTGAGTACTTTTCACGTGAAAAAAATATATATAATAAAAAAATATACGACATGATCTTAAATGTGATTATTTAATATACTGCCTATAACGAAAAATAAGTAATCATTATTATTACTTTATTCACACAGAAGTGGATTAACAAGATCACATAGTAACTAACAATTTCTTTCATCGGATAAGGTCAGAATGTTATATGAAATGGTCAAAATTTGTTATTATAATAGGCATTAGTTACGCTTAATTAACTGTTATATATAATGGGGTGACTTTTTCACTATGTGACCAATCCCAAAAAAAAAAAGAATTAAAAAAACAATTGATTTTATTGAAAAAAAAATCATGCAACGAGAAATAAATAGTTGATAGACGCAATATTTAAAACAAAATTAATCCTGGAACCGCCACCCTCAAAAACGTTTAATGATGATTAAACTTGAATTTAATGTAGAGTTTAACAGAAAATATTAATTCTGAGTGCGGAAGTAATGTTCTACTATAATTTAAGTGTTTCAGTACTTTAGTTCATCTATTATCAAATCAAATTTCGTATTTTAGTTTTAAGGTATATTATAACTAGCTGTTGGACGCGACTACGTCTTCATGAAACTTTAAAAAATATCACGTTTTAACATTTTTTTTAATAAGACATGAAAAACATGAGTCTTAATAAAAAACTTTTAAAAATTTCCGTTTTTACATTTTTTTTTACTAAGACTGCTAAAAAAAAATTAAAAATATATAAAAAAACCTATAGCCTATGGCCTTCCTCGATAAGTGGACGAACCAACGCAATAATATTTTTTAAATTCCGGCCAGTACTTCCTGAGATTAGCGCGTTTAAACAAACAAACTCTTCAGCTTTATATTATTAGTATATATAGAATTTGAATTAATGCCTCCAACCCACTATCTACTTGCTTACTAAAAACTCCAACTTGTTATACAAAAGTGTATATAATTCTATGTAGAGAATGTTTCTATTTATCGAATTAGCAGAAAACAAACTACACACTCTGACGGGTCATAAAAGTGACTCTACATTTCGGTGAAAATTATAATACGACCACGGGTGGCGGATTTGCCTATACAAAAATACGTAATTTTATACACAATCCCCTTAGAAACAATATGATAATCCCCTCATTATACACATTGCAAATATAGTTTGTTGGGTTCTTCCATGAAGAAGATATTTCTAGAAATTAAGACAAATATTTTAAGCTGATTATGAGCACGCAAATTACGAATTGACGAATTTGGCGCATAATAAATACTTTAGGTCCTTTTGATATGCTCTACCTTTGATGGGCGCGAATTCTTTGTCCGCAAACGTTCAACATTTTTAACCTATACTATATCGTTTAAATGAGTATAAAAACATATTTCAGGTTACATTTTTTTAACAATCTGTCTCTTGTGCACAAGAAACTATTAGAAATCATAAAATATTATATGATAAATGGCAATTTTTATGTTATTGACAGAAATTTCCTCATTTTCTAATTGAAAATACGTCGCATATATAAGTATTATCAATTAAATATATCATCATTAATCACATGAGTCCTAAAGTGAGACCATGTCACCTTAGAACATACGCAAAAATTTTCAACAAAATCGGTCCAGTCGTTTGGGAGGAGTTAACAACAACAGACAAACATAAGAAATATAAATAATTTGGCTCTTACCTATCTACACTTTTTTAATTTGAAGAAATAAGTACAAGTTTCTCCTCATCATTAATTTAATTATCTATGTCGAATTTTTTCTTTTTTATTTTCTCTGTCGCAAAATCACTTTGTGGCATTACCATCAGGTAGTCACACGCCACCTGATGAGAAGTAGCCCAAAAGAAAGTGTTTGTCTCGTTCGAACGCTTTTGTTCTATGTTATAATCCCAAACCGACAGCCATATTAGGTGTGGTTAATGTAGTTGCTACCTCATGTCCGTAATGCGCTTAAATTTAATCTTCAATGATTTACGGCAGGGCTTCTATGAATTTGGTCGCAAATTGCCAAGTTGGTGCATGTAGAGACACTATTATTGAAGAAAAAGTTGAAAGCATTCTAAATTCAAAATAATGGTCTATGTAAATTTTTTTCTTTATTATTCGCGATTTTTTATCTGCACATTTTATTCTGCTGGTTCTGTAAATCATTGAATTATACGGGAGTATCGAAAAAAACCGAGTTAAATTATATGACAAAAGCCGCACTGATAAAATCGCACGGAGAACGGGTTTTAATAGTATTACGTGTGTTAGCCAAGTTGTTTTTAAACGTAACACATCCTAAATTTAGAATAAATATTACAAGTTTCTTATGAAACATTAATTAAAATACAATAAATATTACAAGCTTCTTATTAAACATTTCTTTAAAAATAATTAACCGCAAATTGTCGTAATAATAGCGCAGGTTTGCTTATTGGTTTTTTAATGTTGAAATTAATTATTTAACAATAAATTTGATGTCATTACAATTAAATAAATAAATTGATATTTTATCTTTGATTTTTATGAAAAGATTGAGCAATATTTCTATTATTGGACCGAGTGGACAAAATTGTCATCTCTTTAGTTAAAACCTGCAATCGGAATCAGAATTTGGTAGCTAAATTTATAAAGTAAATATTTAAATCCAACGTGTAGATGAGCTATAAAACTATTATCTATTTTCAATTTAATCACAGACTTCAATTGGCATAAACCAGGCCCTAAAAAAAAATCAAACATCAACCATAAACAAAAGAGTATTTCGTGCTTGAGTACCGTGCTATGTTAAAATATTGTAGTGTGCGTGTTGTAGTGTGCGTAGCGTTTTATTTATTAAAAATATACAAAATTGAAGCATATTTTAAAATAATATTAGTATTGAACGCTCCTCCTCCATACCAACTATAACTGAGAGAAATTTTGTCCTTTTACATGTATCTATCGTAAAAAGGGGTACAAAGTTTTCGGCTCGCATATTAATATTTAGATTATTATGAATGCCAAAGTGTGTCTTTTTTCTGACCTTAAGCTAATTAATGTTATGACTATGTTCTTTAAACTCCCATAATGGAGTGACATTAATGCACATACGAATGTCCAACTTTGATGTCCTGTCCGAGAATTTTATTCATAGCCAGATTGTAAACCTAAGTTTTTTCTCGCATTATGTGAAACCAGACAGATTTGACATATTTTTACCAAATAACGTAGGTCCGACGCCTGGCTACGAATCTATTTTGTCGGTGGTACATCTAAAAGCAAAATAAAGTCATAATTGACGAATGGTCCCAATCTACTTTAGTGATCCGAGAGCTGGTAGACACTTTTTGGAAGGTGTTTAAAGCATGCCGAAAACTTGTCACACATCTCTTCCATTATTCATCAATTCAGAACTGTAGACTTGGCTGTTGATAAGCGGACCAGGAAGTACTTTTTAAATGATATTTAGGGGGCAAGCGAACAGACGGGTAACCTGATGAAAAGCAACTGTCGTCGCCCATGGACACTCGTAACATCCAAAGAGTCACAAGTGCATTACCGGCCTTTATGAGGGAATAGGGAATGGGAATAGGGATAGGTGGATAAGGGAAGTTGGGCCACCGGAAAACTGCCTCACTCAACGAAACAAAGCACAACGCCGTTTTCGCACCAGCTTTCTGTGCGGCCGTGGTATCACTCCGGTTAAGCCAGCCCATTCGCGTCGAAGCATGGCTCTTCCACGAAAATGAGTATTCGTATTATGTACTTGAGATCGGAAAATGTCGAACCTGCACCCTTTCTTATTACCTCTCAATATAATCGTTTAGGGCAGTCTCTCTTATTACGTATCGGATCTAACCCCGGATCTCTCCTGATTGCACGTGGGTGCATTAATCAAATCCACACCCAGACTATAAATAGAAACATAATCATAACTCACCATAAAATCTCTCCATTTTCATGTGAAAAATAATCCGACACTATTCGAGTTCAACGACATCACATTTCTAATTTGGAACCGCTATGCGACGGATTTCAATACGTCCCGCTCGAATACAAAGCGGAGTGGATAAACGACATTCGTAATTTTGTCGTGCTGTTCGCGAAAAGTTGGTCCGCGCTGGTCGCGACCACTTTCTTTTAGAAGCTTGTCCATAGTGAAACTAATTATTGATCTAGCAAATATAATAATTGTTTGACTTTGAAAAGCTGCTTAATTATTGTTCCTTTAGTTTTATTTTATCTGTGGTCCAGCTATCGAAGTATTTTATGTTTTATCGAAGAAAATTATAAATTATAATATTTTACCACCGTAAAGAACAGACTGCTTACATCAAGAGTTTCAGCTAACTACTAGTCAAATGTTATTATAATGCATCCGGTAGTTCTTATATGAAAGAGTAACAAACATCCATACATCCATACTTACAGGCTTTGGCTTTTATAGTATGTGTTGCTCATGTTACTAGATATTGCTCATGTTTTTTTTAAGATATTTAGGGGGCAAGCGAGCAGACGGGTTACCTGATAGAAACCTTTATGACGGAATAGGAACATGGATAGGTGGATTAGAGAAGTTAAGTCACCGGTAAAATGTTACTAGATGTTTCTCATGTTGCTCTCAACAAAAATTTATTTGGCTTGTAAGACTGTCACGACAAAAATTGTTAATGTCTTTTTCAGGCTCTCACACAATCTAAATACTGTCGTCAAAAATTTCAGTAGTTTAAGCTCGAAGACTTAACAAACAGACAAACAGATATACTGACGATTGATAATATTAGTATTTCTGTTTAACTTTATAGCCATAAGTAGATTTAACGTTTTATGGTCACTTTAGTTTAAGGACCACCCTTAAAACTCACTAATAAAAATTGTGCAACTGCAAAATTTTTTAGCGCCAAAAATCTTGCTTTGTTGTAAAAGGTTTTTACTTATCCGCATTGTTCAAAGTGGCAAAAGCGGCATAAGCTAGCTGTTAGCTGAATAAAAAAATATTGCCATTGTTTTAATCCTGCAGATTTGCTTTTTATTGGCGCTAGTCGGCTTCAGCAAAAAGGTTTTATTGCTATGTCTTTTTAGCAAAACGAGGCGGTGTCTTAGATTTTTTTCCCGGCGCAAATGTTTTACTATAAGAAATAGTGGCAAAACGAATAACAGAAGAAACGCACTTGTAAAGTCAGTTTATTTTTTTGTAGGAAATTTTTAAGTTGTAGAGTTTGAAGTTTTGCCAAATATACGTTATTACATTAGTATTTCTTCTTGTCAAATGTAATCAAAACGAAGAAGTAACATTTTTTTAAGTTAACTTTGAGAAAAAATACCTCCTTTTAAGGCAGTTAGCACAGAGACAAGTATGAATAAATATAATACAGCCTGCCTGCATAATGCATGCAAAAAAATGTTACTTCTTAGTTTATCAAACTTTCATTAAATTGTAGTTTGATCATCATTGACTGAATGTATGTGAGTAAGGTCGTTTTTCCGTTGACTTGCTTTCAATTTTCATGTCATTTCAAATTTAAAATTTTCGTTCCAGGGCCAGACATACGTTTTATTACGGGAATCCAAAACAAACATGGCGACCAGGTACTAAACTCAATGGATTATTTTAAACACATAATCATGTATACAATTGTAATAATTGTAAAAAGCGCCAGGTCAAAAATTTGTCCCACAGTTTTTTGACTTTATTGTTTAGACACATTTTAAAAAATGTGTGTTTTGTTGTTTTTAATTGCAAAAAATACTTTTGTTTGGGCATTCGTAAAGCTTGCACAAATTTTATGATTTTGAATTTTGAATTTACAAATATTTTAAAGGTTTGTGAAAGTGCGTGCGAAATTTCAATTTTTTTTCAGAGAAGCGTTTTTTAAAGTTTAGGGTAGAATAAATGTGAAAGTAGAACTCCTTGCAAATAAAACTTTTTATGGTTGGGAACGGAAAAAATGCAGTTTTAGGAATTTTTGCTTACAAAAATATACACAAAAGATTGCACAGCATGTTGAATGTGTAATTAAACAAAAAAAAAATGAATAAAAACCCAATGGCTAATTACAAGTAACTTTCTTCTTTGATTTCTGAATAGTTGAAAAGAGTAAAAAAATAGAATTTCTAAAATCCAAATAGTGCTTGTATCAAAACCCTTAACGATTTTTCTACTTTAATCGCATTTTGTGGCAAAATAGTGTCTGTACAATTAAAAACAAAATGTGTTTGATTAGTAGTAAACTTTATTTGGTCTTATTAGTAACCTACAGAGGCATAAAATAATTTAACAAAGGACAGGTATGTGTCGGCACATTGACAATTTTGATGTTAAAAAATTGTGTAAATATCCTTATGCGTTCCTTATATTTTTTATCTTAAAAACGTTGTTACAATTTAATGGTATGCAAACATTCTTTGGCGGCATATTGGTCGGTTTTTAAACTTGGAACATTTTTTGTGAACAGAGGTTTAATTTTTTAAGTTTTTTTTAAATTGGTTTCCGCATTGTAATAATATTTTTCTCAGTGACTTATGTTAAATGATTGTAATGATAATTTCGCTGACGCAGATATAGTCTGTCTACTATAAGTTAAACCTTGCATTTATTTTAACATTTGAATTTCTACAATTGCATTTCATGATTAAAAACTTAAGTTAGAAAACAAAAAGCGAATTACAAGCCTCCACACATTATGTTAATGATCTTTTGGTTTTTTATGTAAGACATGCTATTTATCTACTTTAATTGTATTTTTATAAAATATGTATTAAAACCATATAATAAAATAAAAGAAACGGGAATTTGTCCCTCCATCGAGTATTCAGAGTCTGATTTCAAAATCTAAAGAAGAAAGAAAAAAGATAAAAAATATATAGACATACAATTTATTTCCTGTAACCAATTATAGGAAATAAATTATACTTTAAATTACTTACATATTATTTTATTTATAAGAAAAAACACTTTGTCCTATAATTTGCTTTTAACAAAACTTACATTGAAATACTCGTGTGTAGGTGTTAATATCTGAAAAATGATCAATTTTTTTTTCCACTACAATTGTGTGATCTACAGAATTTTTGAATTTGGAAGGTTTTTTATAGGTTCAACTTATAGTAGCCATATACTATATCTTAAAAAAATTAGATTTTTGAGGAAATTTCCATTAAAAAGGAATAAAGTCAGTTCTTATTTAAAGACATGAGTGGAAAAAGTGGGTAACTTACAGTTTAAAAACTACCGTTTGCGTAAATGGATTTAGTTGATGAATGAATTTACTCCGGGAAAATAATTGAAATCGACTAAATCTAAATTCTTTTTATAGCTTGGATACGTTAGCTAGGTGATGGTATGTTAGAACATATGTAAATATTATAACGAAAAAACTAGTAATTGCTCTAGTGTTGCAAAATGTTCTTTACCCGCTTTTTCCACTCATGTCTTAATTTATTTATTAAATCGTATAAATATAATCTGCATATCGAATATTAAATAAGAATATTCAACAAGTTATTAAATTGATAAATTGGGTAACGTTTAACATTTTATTTTAAACATTTTTTTAAAAAAAAATTTGTTTATTGCATAAATAAATGGGCAGGCAAAAGGATTTAAAAAAAAACCTCTTTGTATATCGTATAGCTTAGCTATAATTAGCCTGACAGATGAAGTAGGTAAGTTACAAAGTTTATTTGCATTAAAAGGGAAGAAGTGTACTTGCGCTTTTCTTTCCGAGGAAGAGCCATGTTTCGACGCGAATGGGCCGGCTTAACCGAGGTAAATCGTCGTGAAGCTTCGGCCAAACCTGTGCGTCTGGAATGCGGGACGCGGGACAACGTGGACATCTGTGCGACTGCGATGCAGACCGCTTACTTCATATTCTGTTAGAACAGTTACTCAAGTCAAAATACATTTTGTAGGGTACTAGACGCGAGTGTCCCTGTTTTACTGACGCAGCCATCCCGCATTGCGGTCGCGTGGGTGTGCAAGGCGCCATTGATTAACACGGGCAGCGTCCGCCGTGCGGCAGACACTCAAGCATCGCAGTCGCTTTGGTCGCACAGGTTTGGCCGGAGTTGCGCTGAGATTCGTACACGACACGTACGGATTCGACAAGTGATTTTACTAGAGATCCAATTCCCTTTCCCTATTCCATTTCTCTATTCCCGAAGTAAATTTTTGCATTGAAAGACTAGCGGCGTTCTAGCACTCTTGATGTTACAAGTGTGAGGGGCCGGCGGCAATTGCTTTTCATTAGGTGAACCGGCTGCCCACTTGCCTTCTAATTACATATATAAAAAATGTTATATGTTACTAGAATTTACCTGCGACTCCGTCCGCGTGGTAACTTTTTTGTTGAATTTTCATCTGATTTTTGTTACAAACCTTATGAAACCCGAGACCTTTCCAACGAATGCAAAACCGTGGAAATCGGTTCGTGCGTTCTGCGTTATCATTCAGTTATATGTCGTCAAGAAGGAAAATTTTTATATAATAGATTTTTATACACTTACATTTTTAATTGTTATTATTATCATTATCAGTTTTTGGAACCATTCAAGAAAAACAAAAGGATGGAATAATTAAAGCTCAAATTTAATTTTATATTCGAAATTTGAATGATGTTAGAATTTCAAATGTTTACCGCATACGTGGACGCCGGCATTTTTTTCATTAAAAATTATAATGATTGCAAAAAAAAAACGAAGTTTCGTAAAGTTTGTTACGTAGTTGGTACAAAGGTATTGTTTACAATTTAAAAAATTGATTTTGTATTTGTAGGTTATTTCATGTCATTATCATATTTTTAAATTATTTTTTTGCCGTCTTCTCAAAAGCATAAAGGATTTGACATGAGTTTGGACCTTTGATTGGTTTATGTCAAAATAACATTGTACATTTTGCCCAGTCAAATAAGTGACTGTTATTAAAATAAATGCCGTAATTGAAGTTTTATCACAAATCGTTTTGATGTGAGATGTTATACAAAGAATATTTTTTTACAAATGTATAAAATAGCCACTCCTTACTTTAAAATGATTGTTATATAATTGTTATATATTAGCAAGTCGAGGTCTGGATATTTTTAAGCGTAGCGTATTACTGAAATTCAATTACGTATTCAAAGAATTTAACATCCCTACATAAAACATTAGTGTGACGTTATTTAATTTAAGACTCATATTTTTAGGACCCGAGCACATCAGGATTTTTTAAGCGATGCAATTGTGATACAAGCGCACTTCAATCGACACAATCGTGCGTTTACATCGCTTAATTAGGCATTTATTAAATTAATGTTTTTTTTAGGACTAACATACCGTAATATTTAAATTCCTACTTAATTCCAAAATAGGCTGAAAACCAATGAATACAATACTTAAAAATTGTAATAAGTTAAAAAAATATGTCTTGACGACGTAAAAAAATTAGATTTTTTAACGTAGTCAAATGAGACACACATTGCATATATCACACAAATTATAAATGTGAAGGTTCGTATGGAAGTTGTGAACCGATGGTATACAGAAAGAGATATTAAATGACCAAGCTGATAGCCGCCAAAATATATACTCGGGTAAAAAAAACAATATTTAATTTGCATGAGTATTTACAACCCTTTCTTTGGCAGACCTTTCATAATTTACAGCCTCTTAGAATTAAAATAAAAGAAAAAGTTGACTTTCTTTACTGTCTTTGATAAGCTACCATCGGCTACTTACTTTACGACTTCAAAGAAAGCCCTTTGTATAGAATACCTTAAAATTTGTCAGCAATATTCAAATTCATCAATCTTTGTCGAGGTTTCGATGGTGAAATAAAATGTTGCTAGGTACAAAATGTCTTCGAATGGCTCCACTTCAGTCCTGTTTGGGGCCATATTTTATACGACTTTTTCGCCAAACATTATTGGCAGTGGCCATTCCTCTGCTTTTATTTAACCGACTTCCTATATCATGATTTTATAGTAATAAATAAATACAGATAATAAGATAGCGAGTCAACGTAATTTGGTCAGGTCAGGACAATATGCCTGTTACAGATGTACTGGACCACGACCATAAGTAAGCATACTCGGCTCTGCTCGTCTACCTCTTATGGAGGCTACACACTGTCGCCGAGAGCTCTCGGGTGAGTCTTACGGCGAAACTCTTGCAAGCGGCTGACAGGCCAGACGAGGCAAGTGCAACCATTTACACTCTCGCACTCGGGTCGTTTTGTGTTTGTGTGGATATGCTTGCATGATGATTTTGCCGATTATAAACGATCACACGATCAACGATCTTGGCCGATTATATAGAGGCTGCAATAAGTAATAATATTCTTCTAAAACATGTCATACACATTTTTACATAATATATTTAATGGTATCTCAAATGTGAAGGGTTAACAACCAGTACATAAACAAAACAATTACCAAGAAGTAACAGAATGAGAAAACCTTAAATTAACTCCATCAACACAAAAACAACTTTATCACAGTGCACTAAGATACATTGCAGCTTACAGCACGTAGGGGTTGATTCTATTAGACAAAAATTTGCTAAGAAACAGTTTTTACTCCCGTTGCCTGTTATTTATGACTCTACGGGACACCGTGCGGTACTACGAGACCGCTATTCAAAGACTACAATGACTGAAAAAAGTACTTTAAAATTCGGTAAAACAATAAAGCTGTGAATCGTAACAGTGGCTGTTTAGAAAGTGTCCATGGCCTTAAGGTAGCGCTCGTAAATCATAATTTAAAAAACAAATGATACGTCAAACTTTTTATTCGAAATTCAAAAATTTGACATTTGCCGCCATTAAAAAAATGTTTTACATAAAAATATGAACCTAATGTGCAACCCAAGTAGCCAACAAGTAGCACAATAAAAAGTGTGGCTAATTTTGCTGCATAAGCATAACAATATGACTCTATGTTTTTTATAAAACTATTCGCCGACAGTCACTACTATCCCGCTACGATGCGTATTGTACATCCATCCATTTTTGTTGTTACTGAAATTCCTGATCTTGAACATATCTTACATTAACTATGTTATTAAAATGAATTTTAAAATATTTTGTTATAGCAGCTAATAATATATAAACGATAATAACAATCATCCAATGTAAAATACACTTTACACTTAATTATTGAGAGGAATATAATAGATCGAAATGGCAAAAATTGACGAATCGACGATCGACTATGTAACATACATTAAAATGCAATCAAATTAAAGTCCAAAACCGTTCTATCTTCTTGGCTTAAGCTGTATTATGTATTTAATTTACTCGTCTTTTACACGGCGAAGTCGCGAATGTCGTCCCAGATTACTATTTGTGCGTGTCGGGTTCAAGGAACGGTCAATTTGATTGTAAAAAAAGTAAATTAATGTGTCGCTGACTACAAAACTACAGCGTTACGTGATCTCCCGATTCAAATAAAGAACATTAACATTTTTCCAGAACTTTTCTGCATCGTGATGGCTTTCTATTCGATGTGGACTAGGGGAAGACAAATTAAAAATGGCGGCCATGGTTTTAAATTTGAAAAAGGAATGGAACAGTAGTTGCAATTTTTTAATGCAGATTTGCAGTATGTGCATCATCGCTCAGTCTAAGTGGTAGCGGTCACTAACCCTGTGTCAAAAAATTTGTCATTTCTATACAAACCGCAATTGACAGCAAAGTGTTGTGTTGTCGATCACGGTTTGTACAGAAAAAGACAGCTACATTTTTCTCTAAATTGTCAGACAAATATGTGAATATCCAAACATTATAAAAATATGTACTAGGTATACATAGATAATATCTTCTGAAGAAAAAACTTTTTTAAGGTATTTAAATACATTTTTCCGAACGAAACACATAACACTTCACCGTGAACTTTATGATAGTTGTGATTATAAATTTAAAACAACTGTGCGTTGAACCGCATACAAGATGTATGAAATGCAAATGTATATGAGAGTTGCTGCGAGATTCTGATTGCTGTTTGTGACGATTTTTGATGAATAGACTTTAATACGGTATTTTATTACAATATTTTTTTAACACGGGTTCAAATAATTGAAGACGTAAGTGAAAGAAACGCATAACTAACATTTTGCAACCTTCTAGTATATACTGATTTTTTCAACAAAATTTTGCCAAATATTGTAACTTACTTATTTTATTATCTAGCTAGTGTATCTAGGTTATACATCAAACCCAGATTATTTTAATTTCGAATAATGTTTCGAGTGCAAAAGCGTCCTTTAATGCAAAAATCCGGGAGTTTTTAAAATGTTAGTTATCTGCTTGACAGAAGGTTGATCAATCAATCAATCTTAACTTAAATAAATTACAACGACTCACTAGACAGTAAAAACTATTCCCCTTATTCATAAAAATATTTAAGAACTAGCTTTTGCCCGCGACTTCGTTCGCGTGGACTTCAGGTTCGTCCCGTCTTCTAGACTTCTTTATCAAGATTA
>JAOTAV010073354.1:0-13249 GCA_026546445.1 Cyclargus thomasi | reverse complement strand
TTTACAACATTAATATCTAAAATGCACCTTCAGTTCATGGCGTAAGATTGAAAATGCATTGCATCATCACCATTGCGGAATGTTTGTTCTCGCCGTGTAGCCTTTACATTTTAACAAAAAAGTGGAAGTAACCACACGTTTTCAGCAGACAAAAGGTAAATGTAAGTCCAAAGATATTCTCAAATTCGTTTTATACTCCTCCCACTAACTACTGTTGCTTTACCACGAGTTTGAAGCAATTTGTCGATACTCGATAGCGACTACGTAAATTGTTAGTATGGCAAAATACAGCGCCTCTAGCGGTCACTTGTGCAACTAAAATTGCCATACTAAAACTTACGAAGTCGATATCGAGTATCGACAAATACTTGCTTTAAACTGATGGTAGAGCTTCAGCAGACAAAACGTTAATGTAAGTCTAAAAAGATTCTCAAATTAGTTTTATTTACTGTGGCTTTACCATGAGTTTGAAGCTATTTGTCGATACACGATAGCGACTGCGTAAATTGTTAGTATGGCTAAATACAGCGCCTCTAGCGGTCACTTGCGGAACTAAAATTGCCATACTAAAACTTACGAAGTCGCTATCGAGTATCGACAAATACTTGCTTCAAACTCATGGTAGAAGCAACTGAGGTCATTATCAAGCCGAACAAAAATGGTTTGAATGTCACGTGCTCACTGTTTACTTGTATAAGGAAATAACGGTAAAAATTACAATCATCATCATCAACACCACACGTCACAGGTTACAGCAGTTTACGTGTATTTAGGATTTTTTATGATATTCAAAGGGCAAGCGAGCGGACGAGTTACCTGATGGAAAGCAACTACCGTCGCCCATGGACACTCGTGACATCCGAATAGTCGCAAATGCGTTGCCGGCCTTTATGAGGGAATGGGAATAGGGGAACAAACACAGTTTTCACAACATCAACTTAAAATAACTTTTTTACCTATAATTGTCATAAAAAAACTATGAACGTTACGTCCCATATCGGCCAAATAAGTTGTCTAAGTTTAAAGGTACTCGAAAGGCCTAAACTCTAAAGATAGGCTAAATGTATAACGAACTTGTGACTTCTGCGGTAGTGCTGGTGTCCTCATATATACCTCATAATTTCATAAAAATGTCGACCGATATCAATATTATTCAAAAAAGATTTTTCAAGAACAGATTAATTATTTCATTTAAAGCATTGGTTAATATTTTACTTGAAGAATTTCGATCAATATTTTATTAAAACTAGCATTCAACATTTCCATAATAATAAAACTTTGATCGATAGAATAAATAGTATAAGAAAAAGGACTAAGCGTCGCTCCTTAAGTAATCCATTCTCGACACTGATATTTCAATTTCACTATCGCTGTTACACATGAATGAAATGTTTTTTATTAATGTGAAATATTCAGATTTTTTTCACGACTCGGTTATCACTCTCGTTTTTTTTTTTGTAATGAATTCGACCACTTTCGATTCCGATGCGTTTACATCACATCACGGCATAGTGTGGTATATTAAATAGACGAAAGTCTCAGACCGGTCCACGTGACCCCAAACGTTGATAATAAATAGCTACATATTTAATAAGGCCCGCATCATGCGAGACGCACCAAGTATTTTCACTCGATTTTTTTTCATAGAAAAGTTCAGGATTTATGTAACTCGAAGTTCAATGAGTCTGATTCGGGTTATCGTACTCGGAATACACGCGCCGGATACCAGGCCGTGTCTCCGGGCGCGAGATGCGAGAATCGTTTGCATATTTACAATGTTCCACGCAGTGTCTCTTTGTTGAATATACGTGCTAATAGTGTTATGTATATAGCCACAAATCACGCACACCATTATGATCTCTGTTCACCATATACAGGGTGTACTATTGTGCGGATGACAAATTTAGTATGTCCATACGAAAATTCAAACAATCGCACTTTTTCTTTCATTTACACAGACGTAAGGCTCGTATTTATTTGTGACAAACTTCGCTTTCTATCCAATATTTATTTTTCTACTTACGGCTTACGTAGTTCACTTAGCGGTTGTCTCCGAGGCGTGCATCACCATAGTGGGGAGCCTCTGGATAAAACACATGACAATTTTGGGAAAACATCACAGACGACCGAGCTTCGAGTGTCAGAACATCATGTGGAGTAAAATCACCTTTGTGGCCATCTTGGCTGTAGTGCAGTGTACCCCTGTGGAGCGTGGCGTGGCCGAGAACTTCGTCGGAGTTGTGTCTGAGTGCGTGGAGAACGACACGACTCTATGTCTGAAGGTGTGTGCAGTGCAGTGATGTGAATCGGATGTGCAACAAAAGTGTAGTTCAATGACGAAATTGCAATTCTTTGCATCCAATCTTCAAGCGGCAAAAAATCAAACGAGTGCTCTAATCGTGACAGATAAAAAAAATCCATATAACAAAAATTCTGAATAGGACAAATAATAAAAAAAAATACGTCAACGTATCGAAAAAAACAAATTGCCGGCATGTCGCGCAAGTGAAACAAGTTGCGAACATGTCTCGCGTAATTGCGAGTTAATGCGATCCCAAAAACCCGTTGAGAAAGTCCAAAATTCAATTCCAAGAAAAATTTTCAAAAATGTTGCGCGTTACGCCTACTATTACGTGACTTTGACATTTCCGAAGGACCTGTTTTATAAATTCGCTCCGACTTTCTTTTTAGATTCTCTGATGAGCCTTTTTCGATACGGATGACTTTTTAAGTAGATCACTTTCTTCGTTCAGTTACATATTTTTAATAACATAAATTTTACTTTAAAAGGTGTTATGTTCATAAGAATTATGTTTATAAAAATACAAATTGAAATTTAAAAAAAACTAAATTGTTGTTGCAATTTTCAAAATATTAATAAATTAGTTGGAAATTGTAAAGTTCAAAATAACGAAAATACAATATTTTTAAAATGCCTTGCCAAAAATATCGTGCCTAAGAGAATCGAATTTCACACGACCAAAACTACTCAATTTTTACAAATATACGTCCAAATAATGCTAACTTGATATTATTTCCAGGAAAAAGCCTTGAAGTTCACGGACAAACTAGCCATCCTAAAGGATGTCAATCTATTCGAAGGCATGACGCTCGTCAACACAGGATCAGCCAGATCCGCTCGGAGCTACGAACCATTGTCTGAAGACCCGAAGACCAGGGAAAGCCAGCTTGAAGAGAGGATAGTGAACAACGTCGGTGACTTCCTAGATGACCACGTACTGCAGTTACGTCTGTCAGACAGCAACGATGAGTCCAGACAACTTGATGAGGAAGGTAATGTATCTAATACTATTTGTATAAAAATTAAATTAAACATAAACATTTAAATATTTGTAAATAAATCAGAATTCACAAAAAAGATTTCGAATGGAAACACGATTTAAATTCTGTAATTAAATTCTATATAATAACTATGATTATAATATACGAATTCATATGGCGTTCATTTACGCCTAGTCGAATTTGGATGGCAAAACTAAAGACTACAAGAGAACAAAATTTGCTTATGAACACTTCTAATTCCAGGTCGTGGCAAGAAGAAGAAGAAGATCAAGAAGCTCCTTCCCCTTCTCCTGCTCTTGAAGTTGAAACTCGCCGCTCTCATCCCTCTCTTCCTCGGAATCATCGCCTTCGTTGCCCTCAAGGCCGTCTTCTTGGGCAAGATCGTCTTCGCCATGAATGCCTTCAATCTCATCAGGAAACTCCTCTCCAAGAACCAGCACAGCAGCTCTAGCTACGGGCCCTCCCATGATGAGCACCCTGGCTACAACTATGAGCCCGCTCAGTCCTCTGGTTGGAGCCGTAAGGTCAATGATGCCCAGAGCCTCGCCTACAGCGGCCACTTGAGTCAGTTCTAATTGTGCATGTGTGTGTGTCATATTTATTTGTGTGTTTGTTGCCATACCAATACCTCAGTTTAATTTATTTAATTTATTAATAAAGTTTATGTCATATTTAATCTTCCTTATTTCATGCTTAGAATTATTTTTACTTCCTTACCCACAAAAAGTATGTTGATTGTAAAGTACCCTTATGGTGAAAGAAAAACTTATTATTTTTTGTTTTCAAAACTATTAAATTATAATATGATAAATATTTAAATAATTCAATATAAATCCTTTTAGAAATAATATTAGGATAATAATAATAATTGAACAAGATTCGTAGCATTATAAATTACTAAAGCAATCCAAAAACGAAAAATTTGATAAATTATTATCAATGATGCAATTATATTAATTTATATTAGTACTATCTAGTTGTAACTGGGCATTCATGTTAAGCATGAGCAGTCCTCATAACTTATTAGCTAATTCTCAGCCCTACTGAACGTGCTTATAGAATTTGGTAGAAATGAAAGCAGGTAACTAACATCACACAAGAATTTTATAAATTGGACGAGGAGATGTAAATTTGCAACATAAATACAAGCTTATGAGGAAAATAAAATTTGCAACGCATAATAAGTAACAACCTATAAGCAAAGCTTACAATGTAAAATAATATACAATAGGGAAAAGTGGACAGAGAACATTGTACGATGACTAGGCGGCGTGTTACGAAATTCTAGTGATTCTCACTCATGTCAAATGTCACGTTAGCTACATAACAGTTAAAGTAATTGCCAAAGAAAGTGCTGGATCTTGTAGTTTTAGAACTACCGGTCTATAATGTTCTGAGTCATCATCATTTTGCCGTCGGAGAGCCATGCTTGAACACGAATGGGCTGGCTCGGTCGGAGTGATACCACGGCTTTACAGAAGTCTGACGTGAAACGGCGTTGTGCTGTGTTTCGTTCAGTGAGTGAGTTTACCAAAGGCCCAACTTCCCTAATCCCCAATACCTATTCCCATTCCCTGTTCCCTCATAAAGGCCAGCGACGCACTTGCGACTCTTCGACTTGGATTTTTCATCAGGTAACCCGTCTGCTCACACTTCCTACAAATATCATAAAAAAAATTCATCTACTTTCTTTGTAAAATTATTTTTTTACCCAATAAGTGACGCTGGAAGTGAGTATTGATTATATCATCTAAAACAATCAGGGAAGCTGTGCCAGATTGCGGATCTAATTAAGTTAGTTGCATTGTGGCAAATACAGCAAATACAGCCATTGACATGTTTCGACCAAATAACGTAGGTCTGTCGACTGGCTCTGTTTCAATTACTGGTACAAATCTGTTAACTAGCCATCGCTAACGAAGTATTTTCATACAAACTTTCATTACCTATTTAATCCTCTTATTCATATTTTTTCTTAGCAAATGCCATGCGTCATAAATGACACTCATATCATATTATGCATGCCAAATTTCAGTCCGTTTCATCCAGCGATGATCCAGATATCATACTATGTAAGTCAGCCTCACCTTTTTATTATATTTAGGGGGCAGCGAGCAGATGAAAAGCAACTGTCGTCGTCCATGGATACTCGCGAAATCCGAAGAGTCGCAAGTGCTTTGTCGGCCTTTTAGAGGGAATAGGGAAAGGGAATAGGTATACGAGGATTAGGAATGTTGGGCCACCGGTAAACTCACGCACTGAACGAAACACAGCACAACGCCGTTTCACGCTTGTTTTCTGTAAGGCCGTGGTATCATACCATTCGAGCCGGCTCATTCGTGCCGAAACATGGCTCTCTAACGGCAAAAATCACCTTTGATAAATAAAATAAAATAAATAAACTATGCTATCAGTTGGACGCCCAAACCACTTAACTTGGCTTTTAAGCACCTAACATGATAGATTAGCAAAACCACATAACCAAATTTACGACTGGATCGATTTTGATATTTTTTGTGTGTTTAAGTGGAGATTAAAATGGTTTAGGTTCACTAATCAAGACCGGCAGGACAAGGCCTGTCGGGTCCACTGGTACCATTATGAAATTCTCGTGTATCAATGTTAGTAATCTTTCAAAACCAAACTTAGTAATTAAGTGCTAAGAGTCGTTCACTCTTAAAAGTAACGAGTAATGAAGTAGGCACGGGCCAGCTAGATATATACATTTTAGCCCATAATAATGATGTAGGGTCCCTGTGATATATACTAATAAAGTTGCAGGTATTGCCTTTTTAGGGTTCCGTACACAAATGGTAAAAACGGGACCCTATTGCTAAGACTACGATGTCTGTCCGTCTGTCTGCCTGTTCATCTGTCCGTCTGTTTGTTTGTCCATTTGAAAATATATTTGTTGTCTTTATAACAACGAGTACTAAAACCAAAACTTACTAATATAATATAAGTCAGAGTTTGAAATTCGAAATTTATGAGTGTATATGTTTGTTACTTCTTCACGCTCAAACGACTAGACCGATTGCGATAAAATTTAGCATAAAGCTAGCTGGTATATTGGATTAACACATGGGGTACTCTTTAATCTCAAATAGGCCACGGGCAGCGCCGCGAGGCACGACTAGTAAATTTCATAAATAGGAGGGCTCTTGTACAGCATACATGTTTTTTGCCATTTTTGCTCCAAGTTTATGTAACTTTTTTTCTGTTGTTTTATGTAAACAAACAGATAAAAAAAGAATACAACAGGCATGGCTTGAAATTTTTACAAATTACTAATTGGTAATCAGTAATAAAATTTTCAACAAAATCAATAATTAAGGGCTCATACAAAAAACTATTTTTATCTATGTTTGCTATTATATGGTACAGAACCCTTTGTGCGCGAGTACACTGCTTCGCATGGCTTAACTAAATGGCATAATAATAATTACTCCCACATCGGTTTCGGTAACGGTGGCCGTTTTAATTGAAACCGGGCCTGGTGTCCAAGTGTATGCGCAGTACGAGAGAGCACTACTAATCCTATCGATTATTAATTTATTATTCATAATTATTAATCCTGTTTCCTATTCTTCCTACTAATATTATAAATGACAAAGTTTGTTTGCTTAAATGTTTGTGTGTCTATCACGCCAAAACTACTGAATGGAGTTCGATGAAATTTAATTAATAGGTAGCGTATTAATTAGCTTAAACTTTTATTTTCATTAAATACGTAGAATATCGCGAAATCGTTTTTTACTAAACTAGTAATATTTTTAATACAATATCATGAAAATTATTTTAATTTTATCATTCGGTTAGTGTAATTTAATTTTTTATCTACCTTTGTATATTTTTATTAAATAGTTATCTCTTACATAAAGTAGTATCTTGGATAAAACTCCAAAAACTAAATAAAAATAAGAATTAACAATTAACTTAATTAACAAAAATAATAGTATTAGATACGAAAACATAAAATATAATTTTTTTGTTACTTAAAATATTATCTATAGATCAAAGTCAAAGTAAACATTGAACGCAATAAAACTACGAATTTAGTACAATTTTTTTTTGTGTATAAAAAAAATCTGCATAATTCATAATTAAAACTGTACCACTTTCAAAAGCTACGTGTAAACGACAATTAAGAATATGTTTTTCCAAAAAAAACGGCATACATAATCTATTTATTATATAAATTATTCTATTGCATAAACCCGACCCGTTTGTCGTTAATATTAATATATAAACATAACTGTCACTATTTTCTCAATAAAACCTCTTTCCATTAAAATGTTAAGCATTCCGTGAGTGGGGAAATTAAGATAAAAAAAGTGTATCCGACGCAGTTGTCAACAGTCGAAATTTGGCACCAAGTGAGACAGACATGAGGGTTCCTGTGCTGATATTGTGTGTGCTGGGCTTCGCCTGTGCGGGCCCCATAGCACAGGAGGAATCTGTGCTCAGAGTCTTCGTGAACAACTTTGTGAATTGCATGAATAGTGACATTAACCTGTGCTTGAAGGTGCGTTTGTGTTGTGATACCGACGTGAATTAAAAGTGTTTCCAAATTCAAATTGTGCGAATTGAAATGGAGATTTAATTTCAATGTGATCAATCAATCAATTAATTAATCAATCAACGGCTTGACGTTTAGAAATTTACCTTAGCGGTAACACCTACGTATCAACTCGACATACATATAACGATGTCTCATTATGACTGTGAATCAAGCTGTATTATTATAACTAAATACATACCGTTTAACATTTTAAACATTTTTGTTTAAAACTATTGCAAAATTATTTTTACTGGAATCACCAGAAAGAGCAAATATCACTTAAAACAAATATAAAAAATGATATGAATAATTCAAACAAAAAAAATATTATTTTTTTTTTTACAGGAGCACGCACTGAAAGCGACGGAAAGATTGAGCGCAGCGCGGAAACTCGACCTGGTGGAAGGAGTCACCCTCATCAACAATGAGCCCAGAGAAGCCAAGAGCTTGGACGTCCTGTCTTCGGACCCTGAAGAGAGGAACCAGCAGATCACGGAACGGTTATGGACGACAACCTCGGAGCTGCTGAGGAAGAGCGACCTGGAGTTCAGCTTCGGCGATGACGCGACAGAAGAGAAAGAATCCAGAGCCATCGACGACGGTAAGAACATTTTCTAGAATCTTCTATTCTTTTTTAGTTTTTTTTCTTTGGTTTTTGACTTCCTGAACCATTTAATTTTTTCTGGAACTTTCTACGATTTATCTTTATTCTATTTTAAACCATTATTTATTTATTAATTACTTAATTTGCTGTTCCTAATATTACCTACTCTAAAGTTTATTTTCTCACGAGCAAAATTTATATCAAATTAACTTTAATAAAAACAGGCTAAACCTTTAGGATTAAAGCCAGAGTATTTGCGCGCCATATTTACTTAATACTTACTTAATATTAATTACAAAATTAATAAGCTTTAAATTGTACAACGTTAGTAAAGTTAATAATAAAATTAGCGAGCTAGCACCAAGCTGAATAAATTAGAATAAAATTAAGACTAAATAAGATCTTAAGACGTTATTTAAGTGCTATTTAAATGAAGATATGTAAAATATAGATACAGCCTACTACTATAATCAGAAATAACTTACAACAAAAACCAGGATTTTCATAAAGCTCCTGTTACATTTATAATATGCTTAAAACCATTAAAATGCGGACAAAGTCGAGTTTGTTACATAGCTTTCCAATAAATATTGACATTTCTTTTCTAATTAGACTATTTATATTCACGACAAAACAGTTAGTAGGCCTCAGCTAAGCTTGTTTATTCCACACATACTTCAGCTACTGTAATACCATTTCTAAAACTTCCAGAATGTTCCATAAAGAAATTGAAAATTTTTTTTTAATAAATATTCGAATTTAAACTTATTTATCGGGACTTAACGCGACTTATTTTAGTAATAAAGACAAAAAAAAAATTCATAAATGGTTGAAATTCTGAGATAATTGATAATGGAGATACTAAACCCTGAGTGTAAACCCTGAATCAATTTTGTACTATAGGCAATAAATCACATTATATATAGACAAAATCAGCACTAACATAAAAATTTTAAATCAAAAATATAATGTAGCGTTGTTGTTGTTGCGAACTGTTGCGAAACTAAAAAAAACGATATGAATGATTTTTATTACATAACAATTAAACGTGATTTAGCTAACAAGATAAAAGCTTGGCAATCAACCAATAAAATAGAAAAGCCTTAGAAAGTTGAGTGATTAACACAAAACCCTAATGAAGCAATCAATATTCACATCACGGCCCAAAAGCTTAACAATTCTATTGGAATAGAATTCGAATCATCCAAATGGGAATTGGAATTTGAAAAAAATATAGATTTAGTCATTTTTATTTCGTTAAAATGTTACATACATACACAGACATAAACACAAAGGCTTCCTCTCTAGAAAAACAAGCTATTTATAAAATTGATATAGTATGAATCATAAAAAAAATATATTTTGTTTTCAATATGGATATGAGCCTCGATCATAAAGGTTATTAAAAAAAGAAAGACATGCCAAAATTAAACAATTCCAAGAATGATAATCAATCTCGATTTTATTGGATAAAACTCAAAAGTGAAACCTCATAAGTGTGTCAAAGTGTTACTGACTTTAAAATCTTCCATTCATCAGATAAACCATTACATTCTCTCATTTTAATTATAATTGCTATTCCCAGACAAACAATGATGCAATTAAAATATATTACTAAGGGTCTAACAGTAAACATTTAGAAAAGATTCTGTATTAGCATAATTTTGCATGAATTTTTTTTCTCGACTTTTGTTAAAGTTACTTTTTTAAATATATTTTCCCTTTACAAAAGAAAGTAGGGTGTGGCGCGTGGGATGACTATTAAAAAAATAAAGTTATATAATTCCATCATTTTTAAAAATTCGTTTGCTATACTCGTATTACACTGTTTTTTTTTATTTCATTTCTTTCCAATATTCAAATGTTAGTTTTTAGGTGCAGCTTCGCTCGAATAAAATTAGGGTAACCACAGAAGGTTTAATTGGGAGTACCTTAAAATATGTTAGCAATTACCATTACACCAAGTTTCATCAAAAACGGTTCCGTCAGTGTGACAACAATATTTCCTTTATAATAAATTTGATACGATTACAAAGTTATGAATCACTTTTAAGTCCAATTTTTTTTTAATTCCAAGTTCGCAAACAGTTTTCTAAAGTCTAAAGCTCGTTAAACATGGCAATAAACATTTATCTTTGGTCACAGACCTCATATCCCGCTGACCAGTCACACTAAACCTACTTAATGCGACAGCCTATTGTTCGTTTCCATTTTAACCAACTCGACGAATTTTGAGTGGGATATATGCCAGGCGTTAACCTGAAAACATACCAATCGGTCGCGATTTACAGACGCGAATGCCAGCCGCGATCGAGATAATAAATAAACATTGATGTATGGGCTGCCAGCCCCGTCTGACGTCAGTCGCGGACGTTTGGTATGGGCTGCCAGCTGCGTTTGACGTCGGTCGCGGACGTTTTTGTATGGGCTGTCAGTCGCGTCCGTAAGTCGCGACTGATAATTTGTTTTCAGCTTATCCCTTAAAATGTCGCTTCCATTAAAGTTACCCACGAACTTAAAGAATACATACAAGAATTCAATTTAATTACAAAGAATTTCAACGGTAGTCATGTCATTTTCTGACGAACTTTTATCTTTCCAGTCGAAGAAGGCCGTGGCAAGAAGAAGAAGCTGAAGAAGAAGTTGAAGATGCTCCTCCCCCTCGCCATCCTCGGTAAGATCAAGGCCATCGTGCTAGTTGTTGGAGCCTTATTGGTCATCGCCGCTTCCGTCTTCAAGATCGCTCTGCTCGCCAAGATAGCCTTCGTAGCGAAGGTCATAGCTATCATCAAAGCCCTCATAGCCAAGAAGTCCTCTCACCACGAGGAGGTCTGGGCTCCAGCTTACGAGGAGCACGGGCATGGACACGGCGGCTGGGAATCCAACGGCTGGTCCAGGTCGAGAAATGAAGCCTCGAACCTCGCCTACTCGGCTTACAACCAGTAAACCAAATTTTTAAGATTATTTATTCAAATTAATTTATTGTGTGAATGGTCTTGCCTCTAGGCGGCATGTTAATATGTATTTGTGATATTTTAGTTAGTTAATTAATATTTATTTTTAATTGTATATTTATTTTATTTATTTTGTTAGATTCTTTTGTTTTTTTGCGGTATCTATGTATTTATCATTTTTTTTTATTTTTGTATATATTTTTGAGATTATCTATGATATTAAGTTATATCGATCATATTTTATACATTTATCTATTTCTGTATATTACGTTTATCTATCTGTGTTATTTTTATTGTTTATTATTATTAAATGTGTGTATATATTTCCGTCTAGTAGTGCTAAAGTGTGTTTGCTCATGTTATTTATAATAGTCATAATAAAACCAAACTTCATCAAAACTGTTTTTTTCTACCTCGTACCTTTGTATTCATAGTTGTTGATTTATACTGTGCTTTCAGAGCGAAGTAATCATCAAACACTCATCAAATACTTATTTGCCTAGTACATGATTATACAGGGTATGATAAAGGGCCTACAGCACTCCCACAGGATATGGTCGGCCTAGTCTGTAGACTGTACATTCTATACGTCTGGGACCAACCACGATTTTATTCATTAATCTTGGGTCACCATGATAACTATTTCATTATATCAAGAGGCCGCCCTATGGTCGAAATTTAATCTTAAATATTAAAAATAATAAGCTTTATAAGAGCTATAATAACCATAACATCACAGACTTTAATTGGGCTTAAGACCACGTAACCAGGCCTACCAAAACATTTATTTAAAAACATCACAGACTTCAACCATAAACAAAGAGTATTACGTGTATGATTATCGTGTTATGTCTAAATATTGTAGTATGCGTAGCGTTTTATTTATAAAAATATGCAAGATCTAAGCATATTCTAAATAATATTGGTAATCGACGGTTCTTCTCTATATCAACTATAATCGGGAGATATTTCATGCTTTTACATCTACGCGTCTTTCTTAAAAAAGGGGTACAAAGTTTTCCTCTCGCGTATTAATATATAGATATATTATGCATTCAGCTGAAATCAGTATTGGCTAGTATATTCAATCATAGTCAGAAGCGGTTTGTTGACCTTCAATAATAAATTCATAAATTATTATTGAAGGTCGATAAACCGCTTTTGACTGTACGTTGATGTTACTTAGCACACAAGACTTTTTAGTTAATATCATACTTAGTATTATGATATTGATAATTAAAGATGCACTTTAATTTCTTGGTGATAATTCGACTGAATGACGAGTCAGCTTGCCAAGTAGTCAACCGCTTGGTCGATTGGTTGGCATTTGCTTAGAAAAAGTCGAACAACCTTTCGACCAACCAGTCATCCAACCAGTCCAACAACTAATCGACCAACTAGTTAACCAACCAGTCAACCAACCAGTCGACCATCTAGTAGACCAACTAGTCGACCAACCAGTCGACCAACCAAACAACCAACTAATCGAACAACCAGTCGACATACCAGTCGACCATCCAATCGACAAACCAGCCAACCAACCAGTTGACCAAACGATCGACCAATCAGTCGACCAACCAGACGAGCAACCAATTAACCAACAAATCGACCAACCGATCGACAAACTGTTTGACCAACCATTCGACAAAACGTTCGACCAAACAGCCAACAAACCAGTCGACCAACCAGTCAACCAACCAGTCGACCAACCAGTTGACCAACCAGTCGACCAACTTGTCGACCAACCAGACGACCAACCAGTTGACCAACCAGTCGACCAACCAGTCGACCAACCAGTCGACCAACCAGTCGACCAACCAGTCGACC